>UCOK01009015.1:26193-121530 GCA_900474325.1 Synergus umbraculus
TAGCGACGTCTTTTTCTAGACAAAGATGGCGCTAAAGGAAAGAGAAGGAAAAAAACATAAATTACCGAGAATTTTCGACCTCTATGCGTTTTTGTGAAAACCCATGAGAGTAAGAGAGACGCACTAATACAACCATCTGTCTCACTCTCATGGTTTTGCGCAAAAATGCAACGCATTCCGGATCCATGGGATCCATGTACTTTGTTAATAATAATTTTTCAATTTTTTTAAACAAAAAGTTATAAATTATGTTCAATTGTTTCTTAATTTACGATATTAGACATAATTATTAATTTTTACATTGCTAAAACATTAAAATTATTGTTATTAACAAATTTTTAATTTAATAATTTAAATATCGCGCCAAAATTTTCGTAATTAGTGGCGCCGCCACGGCGCTTCCTTCGAAAGTACGATTTCAGAATTTCGAGTACACTTTCTGAGTACAAATGGATTTTCATTGTGGCAACACTGGTCCCGCTCCCGAGTCCCGCAGTCCCTCAGACTATTTCTATACGTCGATGGACAGATCATAGATGTGACAGTTTTGTAGTGCTCAATTATTTCTTTAAGTTTTGTTTACTAATTATTAAATAATTAGACAACTTTGAAAAGTTATTTTTGTTTTCAAATAATAACACAAAATGACGGAAATTGAGTCAAAAGCTCGTGAATTTAAACTTGATGCCGATTCTGAACTTAGATTTGAAATAGAGTCCAAAAATGAAAAAGTTTCTTTGGAGGTAAGAGTTTTTTTTAATATTTAATTTATATTTAATTTCAATTTTCACGTATTTTTGATATGCAAGAAAGATGGAAGAAATTGAATTTTTTACTTACAAGTTTGGGTTTACGAAATCTATTCGTATGAAAATGAAAACAAAATTCTTTATATTGTTTTGTTATTCTTTTTAAAGGTATTGCTATTCGACAAAAATGTAATTATACATTTCTTCACTCTGTAGTAGCATAAATTTTAGAAATATAGAAGGTAAAAACATTTAATTTTAATACTTTTGCATGATGAAATGAAACAATGAAATGATTTAATTTTGAGGTTTTATTTTGAACTCTCTGTTTTATTAAATTTTTTCGTTCTGTATCACAAATCTTTTTTCAACTTTAAGACGGCATACGGAGCGAAAAAATATTTAATTTCGATAGGTTTTGTTTAAAACGAAGAATTCAAAATCTGGCTCCAAAATTCAATATTTTCATTTCACTTTTAAAATATTTGCACTAGATATTTTCTTGCTCTGTACGCATAATTATTGTTAAAAATTGATTAGTTCTACACAGGGAAAAAATTCCAAATTTAATATTTGTTTTAAACAAAAGTTGTGTATTTCCGGATGTTCCTAATACTTAGATTTATTACCCTCTGTTACCTCCAGGTATGCACCTCATTAAATGCGGTCATTGTAATGGTCGACGTTCTAAATTTTACAAATTCTGGTTTTCCGGAGCCAGCTGTAAACAAATATTTGAATAGCTTAGCCCCGACAAATTCTAATTATAATTAGGATATATTACTATACTTAATCCTTCCCCGGAAATACCCAACTGACTCCTCCCTATCGTCTAAAGTGTCTACAGACTCTAGATTTATTACTTCTCTAACTGACTATCTTCTTTATAAATCCTGAAAATATTGCTATACAATTCTGATTGAAATATGCAAATATTTTACAATTTCTATATAGAAAAATAAAGAAAAAAAAAACAGATTTACATAGATTAGAATCCACGATCCACATTTCGTCTTCACAGGTTTCCCTCTATTTCTTTACTTTGAATTCGCCTTTTAATTAGTGTAGAGATAATAGTATTCCCCTTCTTCTTCCTTTTCTTCTTCAATATAGCTTGAATTAATAGAATCGAATAAGTGACGAAATTCGGTGAGCGGGGTCTAAGTATAATATAAATAAAAATAACAATTTAGAACGACCATAAAAATAAATAGACGAACTAATCACTTGTCAGTTTATTAGCAGAATACGGTCACAATTATTATTTATGTCAATAGCCGAACAAATTTTATCAAATAAATTCGACATTCGGATGTAGCCGGACGAATTATTTTAGATAAATTTGGCCAATTCTTTTAACAAAATTTAATTTATGTTCCAGCTGAAAAGTGGATTTGCTGAGATTTTTGGAACAGAACTGGTAAAAGGAAAAAAATATGAATTCATAGCCGGTTCAAAAATGGCCGTATTCACCTGGCACGGCTGCACAATTGAACTCATTGGCAAAACCGATGTAACGTACACCGCTAAGGAAACTCCAATGACGATTTATCTAAACTGCCATGCGGCTCTGGAGCCGATGAGAGAGGCAGCAGAAAAAGGAGAAAGTCGAGGACCTATAGCGATGATTGTAGGACCTTGCAATGTAGGGAAATCAACATTGTCAAGGATCCTTTTAAATTACGCGGCGAGAATGCACCGAAGACCCATCTTCGTGGACTTAGACGTGGGTCAGGGCCAGATAAGCATTCCTGGGACAATCGGAGCCTTATTAGTCGAGAGACCTGCCAGCGTAACAGAAGGTTTCAGCCAGCAAGCTCCGTTAGTCTTTCATTTTGGGCACAAATCCCCCCAATATAATATTGATCTTTACAATTTAGTTGTTACTAAATTGGCGAAAGCCTGTGGGGATCGCCTTCAAGCTAATAAAAAAGCGAGAGCTTCTGGTGTGGTTATTAACACTTGTGGTTGGATCAGAGGCGATGGCTATAAATTATTGACTCATGCTGCTCAAGCTTTCGAGGTCGACGTTATATTTGTCTTAGATCAGGAGAGATTGTATAATGAATTGAAAAATGATATGCCAGACTTTGTAAAGGTGAGAGGAAAATCTGACTTTTTTAAAGATATTTTTTAAATATCTAAATTATAAATATGTAAAAAAATTGTTTTTTCGTTGTAGAGTAATTCATTTTTTTATGTGATAACAGGTAGTACATTTGCCAAAAAGTGGAGGTGTTGTGGAAAGAGGACAATCGCAACGAGCGGAAGCACGAGATGCAGCTGTTCGAGAATACTTTTATGGCCTAAGGACACCGCTTTATCCTCACAGTCTCGA
Organism: Synergus umbraculus; assembly: GCA_900474325.1. Classification (NCBI taxonomy): domain Eukaryota; kingdom Metazoa; phylum Arthropoda; class Insecta; order Hymenoptera; family Cynipidae; genus Synergus; species Synergus umbraculus. The sequence continues at coordinate 29,281 of UCOK01009015.1, forward strand.
GATCAAATTCTCTGAGGCAAAACTGTATAAAATCGGAACACCAATTTTGCCAACTTCCTGTATGCCTTTAGGGATGACGGCAGACGAGAATATGACAAAACTGGTAGCGGTTACACCTGGATCGCATTTATTACACCATGTTCTTTCAATCTCATTTGCAAGTTCCAATGAGGACGATGTCTTACAGACAAATGTGGCTGGCTTTGTTTGCGTGTAAGTTTTTATATATATTATTTTTTTAGAGTATAATATAATCACTTTATTCATAAAGTGAAAAAAATTGTACGTAGATTTGATTTATTTGAATTAAATATTAATATTTCTAATTTTTATTTCAGAACAAATGTTGATATGGAGAGACAAACCTTGACCGTTTTGAGTCCTCAAGCCAAACTTCCTCAGACTGTGCTGTTAGTTATGGACATCCAGTTTATGGACAGTCATTAACATTCAACTAATCTAGTGTACAAAAAATTATTACAAAGACGTTATAGTTTTTATAATTTTAAGAGCTATTTTTATTTATTCTAAGTATTGTAATAAAAGTGAATATTTTTACCAAGTTTTGTGTTTTTCTCATTTTTGTCATTTGCAATATTTTAAGCGTAATATTTTATTTTGAAAGAACAGATTAGAGTATTTTAAAATTTATAATATATAAATATATTAATAGTTAGTGCAACGAAAAAAAATTCAAGAATCCTATGATTAAAAAAAAGTAATTTTATAGCATTTCATACATACTTTTCTTTCGTTATTCTTTTAAATTTTGTTCCTCTGTTATATAGAAAGAAGAAAGATAAAGGCTTATTAATAAATTAAAAAATACCACATTTAATTTTTTTAATATTGAACGGCAATTTTTAAATTTGAAAAAGGATTTTTTTTTAATAACTTCAGTTGGTAACACTGTTTATTTCGAATGCTGATATTTTTGAATGTTTAACAACAAACTTCAGTTGACTTCAGTTGATTTCCGTAAAAACGGTACAGTTTTTTTTTTACGGTAGAGACCAATTGTTGCTTAGAACAAAAATAATAATAAAAAAACTAAGATTAAAATGGATGAATTTCAAATTCCGGATATTTATCATCTGGAGATGTCATTGAAAGAAAAAATCCACGAACTTAAGTGGAAAACGGTAAAATTTTAGATTTCTGTAACCGTTTTTTTTTATTCAATTTTTTTCTGCAAACATTTTTTCAACATTTCTTGACAATTAAAGGCGTTGGATCCAAGTGTTAAGCTCAAAATTCCATTTTCCATTTTACTAAACGAAAATTATAGACAATATATTTTTCGCTCTGTAGCGCTAATCTTTTTTCAAATTTACTTAAAATATATTTGAATTAAATATTTTCTCGCTCTGTACGCATAATTCTAGTTAAAAATTGATTAATTGTACACAGGGAAAAATTCCAAATTTAATATTTTTTAAGTAAAATGAAGAAATTGAATTTTTGGAGTGGAATTTGGCTCCAACGGCTCGAGTTTTGTTTTATTTATCTTCAAATTGTAGAAAATTACAAAAAAAATAAAACTTAAAATTTGTAGGATGCCTTGGATAAAATTCAAGTTGAATTAAATCAAATCCGACAAATTCTCTACGATGAGCGAATGCTTCTGAACTACGAGCGCAGACGAGTTAGAGAATTAGAATTACAGTTGAAAAGCTCCCAGGAAATGATTGTGATACTTGAAACAGATAAAATGAAATATGAACAGGAGAAAATTCAATTGCAAGTCAACTGCGATACAGCAATAAAGGAGCGTGACTCGCTTTTGAATCAAACTCGAAACGCAAAAGTGGAGAACATAATGTTGAAATCCAAAATGCAGCAGCTGGAAGAAAGCGTTGCCAAAAAAGAACATTTTAGCAACGTTGTTGGAAAAACTTTTGAGCAATTAAAAGAAGAGGTGACGAAATTGAAGCAATCTTTGCAGAGGTATGTTATCCGAGAATTTTACCTAATACCTATCAAAGAAATTGGATTATGAGCTTTTTAATTAAATAATAAATCTTAATATTTAACAGTTCATTGAGTTTATTTACATCATTCAAAAAAAGCAAAATTATCTAGTAATATAAGACGAAAATCATTTATTTCTCATTTAAATATGTTTAAAACTTCAATGTGGGATTAAGGGTGTTAGACCCAAGTGTTAAGCTCAAAATTCCATTCTGTATTTTACTAAACGAAAATTATAGGTAAATATTTTTTCGCTCTGTAGCACTAATCTTTTTTCAAATATAAGACTGTGTATAGAGCGAAAAAATATTTAATTTTGATATTTTTTGCATAAAACGAAGAATTCAAAATCTAACTTCAAAATTCGATATATTCGTTTTACTTAAAAAATATTTGAATTCAATATTTTTTCGCTCTGTGTACATAATTCTAGTTAAAAATTGTCTAACTCTACAGAAGGAAAAAATTCCAATTTGAATATTTGTTCAGTAAAATGAAGAAATAGAGTTTTTAGATTAGAACTTGGCTCCAGCACCCTTAATAAATTCTAAATAGATATTGAAATTAAAAACTTAAAAATTAAACTAAGTATTCAAATCTGAGGTACTTTCCTTCGCCTTTTCCTAAGCACTTAAACGACAAATTAATTCCATTTAGTCACAGAGAAGTTATTGAAGTTACTGCACTCGTTAGTTAGAATTAAATATTAATATTTCTTTTTGTTTTAATTAAAAATTTTAGTAACATGTTGAAGCTGGAAGGGGAGCAAGAAAATCTTCGTCAGTCGATAGAAGTTACGACAAAATTCAATCATCGATTAACAGTAATGGGTATGTGTGCGCACATCGAGCAACGAAAGCAGAACGAAACAATAAAAGAACTGCAAACTCGACTTAGCCAAGTCTCAATCAAAGAAGTGGAAAATGTTGAAAATACGAAAAGCTCTATTAGCCTTCCCATGGTAAACAAATTTCTACTACATTTAATCAAAACTTTATAACTACAATAAAAAATTAAATAAGAATAAAAATATATCAATTAACTTGAATATATAAATTCTAGATACAAGCCGTTCTAAACGAGGCCAGCAGATTGGACAGCGAAAATCTAGAACTCGACAGACAAATGGAGGCGATCATTGAGGATTTACAAAACGCAGACAAGGAATAGGACTATTAGAATTAATAGACACAGACATTGAAGATTAATATATAAAATGTATTATAATCATTTGTAGATCGACGATCCTCGGTAGGATCGACAAGACAATTTTCTCTTGCCCGGGATTAATAAAAGATGTTCACAGAAAAGACAAGGTTGACATTACCCGCAAGCCGTGAGAGTGACAACGACAAAGGCGAAGGACTAATCTAAAAAAGTTAATAGATCCTCTGTACATAAAAATTGATTGATGCGCTTCTGGGTCCGGAACCAGAGAAACAAGTCCCCATGCCCCACCCATCTCCGGTGTCGACGAAGCTCGTGTTTTTCTTCGTGTTTTGTTCGCTTATCGCATTATTTGTAACTTTAAGTTAAGCTAGATCTTTAACGCGCTAAGATTACTTCGTTATTCGGCATCATATTAATTTTGTGTAAAAGCTAGATTGCTTAATCATACCTCGGTGTAAAAAAACTGTTTGCCTAATAGTCGACGATCTTATTTCTTTCGTTTCTCAATTCTCCTTTGTAATTTTATATTTTTAAAGCCACAAATAATTATAATTGTCAAGTCATAATTTTGTGTTAAAATTAAAAATAAGGTTCTACAAGTAATTTAATTACTTCACCATATTCTATATATTAAATCAAAGTATCAATAAATAGAACTCGCTGGATCCATTTATCTGATTAACAAAAACTGTTGAAACTACTAATAAATCGGCTTGAATGATCTGTACCTATCTTTTTCACATGAAATAAAAATGTCCACTTTATAGAGTTTTTCCTCTTTTTAAGCTAGTAAAATCGTTTAAAATCAAATATCGTGGATTGAGAAAAGAAGTAACTTAGTTTCTTCTCGTGTGGCATCAATTCTTAAAAGATTACATTCATTGTTTTAATTGAAAACTTATGTAGGTATCACATGGAGTTCTGTATTCACTAGTCCTCTGTATCGACCTGAACTTGCTGAAATTTGGTACGAATTGAGAATTAGGAAAATAAAAGTAGAAATTATAAAATGAGAATAGAAATTAGAGCGCGTTTAAAAAATCGCAGTCAATGGTGGATCTTTCGTACCGCGCTAAGGAATACTGCATTGAGAAGTGGTGTAAGGGGAAATTATTTTATATATCAGCAGTCCTAGTGTCAGTACGGTTTTCCCCTGGACGAATGTCGTGCGCGATTAATAATAAAAACACCGTTCGTGCGACGAGTGAGGTCCATTGTCAAGGCATAAAAGCGGCGAGTCCTCACTATGAGGACACGTCCATGTACTCGTTGAACATGAATTTAGTTCGACCAAAAGAACGTAAATAGATAGAAATAATAATATTAATAGTAATCGTCGCAGACAAATGGGCCTTCATGGTGTATTCGAGAGAGTTGAAGGGTCAGAGTATGGAGCAGCGGGCGAGCCAACTGGCAGGTTTCCTCTGTGGCTCCATCGCCTTCAGTTGGTGGCCTCCTCCCTTCGGTGGATTCGATGCCTCCTGTATAATTTAAATTCAAATTAGTTAAAATTGAAACTTCATTTTTATTTAATACAATCTTTAATGCACATGCAAAATCTTTTTAAAAATATAAATTTCTTTAAAAAAAGTATCTTTGCGATCAGAGATGATTTAATTTAGCGAAATTAATCAAGAAGTGACGAATAATAAAATTGTAATCACATTTCAGGTTTTCAGACATTAATAGCAGATAAACGAAAAGAAAACGAAAAATTTTTTTTCCAAGTGAGGTGCCTGAGAAAATGAAAGCGGGTAAGATAGAAATCAGATAGAAATTATTGTTAAGTAAAAGCGAAATTTTTAGTCAAAAATATAATATATAAGCTGTGATTTTAAGCAAATAAAAACTTATAATAGAAAATGATTTCAATTAGTTTAGAACATAAAGCGAAAAATCCCACTCTGCAGCCATTATTGCGCCGAATAATTAATTCTTAAATTGGCGTGATACTAAGTCCACTGTAATTTATAATCTTTCTAATTGATATTATCTTCAGCGATAACCTTTTAATGAGACGAAATCTGTGATAAATTTTCATCAACTCTTTTTTTGAAATATAATTCTAAAATAATTTAAATACTCCGCAAGCGATAATAGTTGAAAAAATAAAGTTAACATGCTCAAAAAATTTAAAAAAACAGTTCGGGATAGAGTTACCTTCTGCCAAATAGACCCGCACCAAACAGAGAGAAAGACATAGGGAACAGAGAAATAATTGTTATTTTAAAATGTTAATAATTTGCACATAAGTTAATTGCACTAGAAAATAACCTTTTTTTTTTACCTTTTTTTACTAGATGTAAATAAAATTTCTTTAAATTTAGAGTATTATCTAAAACGATTGATTATATTATTAATGGAATGTGATAAGGTGAAAGTCCCAATAACTGGCCAGGTATTGAGATTTTTACCTTACTTGAATGAAAAAAAAAACGTAGCCGGATATCAATTTTAGTATAAATAAACTCTAATTTTCAGTGACAAATTAAAAAGCGGCCAAGTGTTTTTTTCGTACAAGTATCAGATTGCTCTTAAGCTGTGCCTTCCACCAGTTGTAAAAAAATTATACATATTAATAAAAAGGGAAACATACCAATTTCTTTTCCATTTTGGCCTTAATGTCTCGAGCCAAAGTATAAAACGCTTCCTCGACATTAATGCTCGATTTAGCAGAAGTTTCCATAAATTTAATGCCATATTCGACAGCAAGCTGTTCTCCCCTTTCTTTTGAAACTTGTCTCCTGTCCGTAAGTTCACACTTGTTACCTAGGAGCATTTTTTCAACATCGGCAGAGGCATTTTCCTCGATGTTCCGAATCCAATTTTTTATATTCTCGAAGCTTTTTTCGTTGGTCACATCGTAAACTAACATGATACCCATTGCTCCTCGATAATAGGCAGTAGTTATTGTACGAAACCTTTCTTGACCTGCTGTGTCCCTATAAAATTATTTTCATTTTAGCTTTAACGGTTATCAACTGTATTATTTATTAAAAAATACAGTTATTAACATAGAACATAGTACAATGATTTAAAATAAAAATAAATTGAATATTTCTATGTAAAATTAAATTATCTTCGTGAGAGAGAATCGGTGAGTAAATTGTGGGAATTTGTATAAGGTGTGGGTCGCTTACCATATCTGCAACTTAATCTTCTTCCCATCTAATTCTATTGTGCGGATCTTGAAGTCAATTCCTAGAAAGAAAAAAACGTCAATATTTGACTTTTCGTATTTTGAATTGGAATTTTATATCGAGAATGTAAATTAAAATTAGAGGAGGGTTGGAGCCAAGTTCTAATCTAAAAATTGGATTTCTTCATTTTTCTTAACAAATATTAAAATAGGAATTATTTCCTTCTGTAGAATTAATAAATTTTTAACTAAAATTATGCGTACAGAGCTAGAAAATATCTAATTCAAATATTTTTGTAGTAAAATGAAAATATAGAATTTTGGAGTCAGATTTTGAATTCTTCGTTTTATACAAAAAGAATCGAAACTAAATATTTTTTCGCTCTGTACGCAGTTTTATATTTGATAAAAGATTATCGCTACAGAGCGAAAAACATATTATCTATAATTTTCGTTGAGTAAAATGGAAAATGGAATTTTGAGCTTAACACTTGGATCCAACGCCCTTAATTTTTTTTATATTCAACAACACACACATAAATAATTTATTTTGCCTCTTATTGTTAGCAATAACAAATATACAACAAATATTATAATTTATAAGGGTCGGAGCGAAAAAAATGAAAAAATGTCTGGACTTTAAAAATTAAATCCCCTTCCACTACCCACGCAACGTTTCTATGAGGGCATGTATATTAGTATTTACTAGTATTTATAAGTATAACATACATATATATAGTACAGCTGGTACATATATATATATATTCAATTTAATTTTAAGGTTATGTTTTCTCCAAATGAAACGAACGAAATGAATAATCGCGATGACGACAACGACTTCATAATGACTATTTAAGAACAGCCTGCTCTTTGTCTCTCGCTTCCTGATAATTAATTTCACTTCGGACACACCCTTCTAAAAAAAAAATTTCCGTTCATTTTTCCAAATATTTTCCTCAGCATTTCTTCATCTTCGTAATTCTCTCAATTTTCCAAATTTCTCTCATCTCCCATCACCTTAACACAAGAATGTCACGCATAGCCCGCATAACACACGCACAACAAACTCACACAGTTATACACCAATAAGACAAAAATACATACCAATAGTGGATATGAAGGTCGTGTTGAACGCATCTTCCGAAAATCTGAACAAGACACAAGTTTTGCCCACGCCCGAGTCCCCGATGAGGAGCAATTTGAATAAATAATCATAGGTCTTTGCCATTTTACCGTTTTTTTAATTGGTGCACCAGGTACAAAAATTATCTCCAACACAATCACCAAGAAAAATCACCAACTGGTAGAGATCTCACGATTTATTATTGTCACCACTATTGTTATGATGATTATTTTTCTAACTCTATTTTGATATCACTATACTTACATATACATCAACGATTAATAAAAAAAAAATTGGCACCTGTGCCCCGGCTCGAGTATATATATATATATATATATATGTATATATGTACTATAACACAGTGATGATTAATAAAAAAAAAGTGGTAATCGCGCCCAACAACTCAGAGATAAAAAAACCCTTTCCTACTGCCTGAGAATATTCAGATATCCTCAGGGCGAAGTGGACACAGTTACAAGGGTTGTAAGCGTTAACATCTGTAATCCTCTATTTTCTGAGCTGCTGTCAGCCATTCGACACTCGTGGACACTGGACACTCGCGAGATTTTTTTTACTTTGTGGCCAACTTGCTTCCAACAGTTCCAAGTTCCAACCTGCTTCCTTGAACTCCGAAGTCCGAACCAAAGAACATGGAAAAAAAAAGGCTCGGGAAGAAATGGAAATGAGTCATTCCCAACCTCTCAAAACGTATGTCAGAGGAGATTGGGAAGAGATCTGCGCATGTGACTGCGCATGTACGTGCTCAAAAACAACTGTCAAAAATGACACGGAGTTTAAATTTTCTAATCTGGAAAATTTAATTTTAGGTAGTACTGTAAATAATATTTGCTATAAATCACGGGAAATTGTTAATGAATATAAAATTAAGACGTATTGATTCATTTATTAATTTGAAATATAGGCTTCCATGGAAAGGTACCTGGTAAAGTTTCATGAAATATTGGATAAATGAAAAGTTTCATGAAACTTTTCAGTTCATTTCAGTTTCTAAAGTTTCAGCGGAACAAGTTGCAAGGGAAAATGAAGATAATTAAAAATTGAAATAAATGAGATGTTTAAGGCAGTGTAAGACTTATCTGATCCCTACATTACCGACATTTTTTCTCGGCAATGCTACGTCTACATTTATTGAGATATCAAATTGAAAATTTCTACAGTTAAAGAGAATATGCTATGGTATGTTTATCTGGTATTAAATTTTTGTAAAAGTAAGAAAATGTTTTTTTTTATAAATGTCAATATTTAGGTCCAGATAAACGTACCTTAATGCTTTAGCTTCAATTTTAGAAATTTTCAATTTGATATCTAAATAAATGTAGACGTAGCGTTGCAGAGAAAAAAAGTCGGTAAAGTAGTGATCGGATAAGTCTTACATGGCCTTAAGGCAATGTAAGACTTAACCGATCCCTACCTTGCCGACATTTTTTTTTCTGCAACCTTACTTGTATATTTATTGAGATATCAAATTGAAAATTTCTACAATGAAAGAAAATATGCTAATGTATGTTTATTTGGTCTTAAATTTTTATAAAAATAAAAAAAATTTTTGTTGAAAAAATGTTTTTTTATAAATGTCAATATTTCGGACCATATAATCGTACCTTAAAGATGAAGTCCCATGTCGGCAGAAAACGTCGGCGTAAAACAAAAACTCATGAGAGTGAACGAGACAACAGACCTGCCTATCTCTGTCACTCTCATGAGTTTCTGCAATTACGCAGACGTTTTCTGTCGACATGGTACTGCACCTTAAGGACATGTGCTACTTACCATATGAGCAAGTTTTTAAACCCGGGTTTTTTCTACAATTTTTACATTTTCAAAAAAATTTTAGTCAACATCCGTTCGTGTTCACGTTCTTGACGGATGTTGACTATAATTTCTTTGAAAATGTAAAAATTGTAGAAAAAAACCCGGGTTTAAAAACTCAATCTTCAATTATAGAAATTTTCAATTTGATATCGCGCAATAAATGTAGAAGTATATCGTTGCAAAGAAAAAAATGTCGGTAAAGTAGGGATCGGGTAAGTCTTACATATGCAATAAATAAATGTACACACACAATCACTAACGGGGCGTCATTTTTGTTTAAGGGTAAATGCCAATCTATGACGTCACGAATTACCGACTGCACAATTTACTTATATTCCACTTTCTTATTTTTAAACTAAACAAAATATCTCGTTGAAAATGAGATATTTTAGCCAGGCAGCAGTCGCGGCTAATATATTTTCCTTCATTTCTCAAATTTTCAACGAGATATTTTATTTAGTTTAAAAATAAGAAGGTGGAATATAAATAAATTGGACAGTCGGTAATTCGTGACGTCATAGATTGGCATTTGCCCTTAAGGGCATGTATTACTTACCCGATCCCTACCTTATCGACATTTTTTTCTCTGTGACGCTACGTCTACATTTATTGAGATACCACATTGAAAATTTATATATTTGAAGCTAAAGCCTTAAGGTACGTTTGTTTATAAATGTAGACATAGCGTTACAGAGAAGACAATGTCGGTAAGGTAGGGATCGGATAAGTAATTCATGTTCTTAAGGCCATTTAAGACTTACCCGATCCCTACCTTACCAACATTTTTCTCTCTGCAACGATACTTGTACATATATTAAGATATCAAATTGAAAATTTCTAAAATTGAAGCCATTGAAGTTAAAGCATTAAAGTACGTTTATCTGGTTCTAAATATTGACATTTATAAAAGAAAATTTTTTTTTTATTTTAACAAAAATTTAAAACTAGATAAACATACCTTAGCATATTTTTTTTAATTTGATATTTCAATAAATGCACAAATAAGGTTGCAGAGGAAAAAATGTCGGTAAGGTAGGGATCGGGTAAATCTTACTTCGATCTTACATGGCCTTAAGATTAGAGTTCGAAAATTCTCGGTAATTTATTTTTTGTCCTTCTCTTTCCTTTAGCGACGTCTTTTTCTAGACAAAGATGGCGCTATAGGAAAGAGACGGACAAACCATAAATTACCGAGAATTTTCGAAGTCTACTTAAGATGCACAGGGCTGGGAATGTATCATGTTTTATGAAACTGAAATATTTCACGAGAACTTTCCATCTTTCAAAGTTTCAACTTTGGAAACAGAATCAAGCAGAATAACAGAAACACAAGGTACTTATTACATTTCGTATAGATTTAATTATTAATAATATTGTTCTATAAGGCGAGTAAAAAATCGATAAGGGAATATTTTATTTTAATAATAGTAATAATAATTAATCGTGTATGCATTCTTTTAATCATCTCGTAATTTAACGTGAAGTAGATGGACTGCATGGAGTGATATTTTGTAGGTTAGATATTATAAATATCTCGGCGTGTTTATTCATGCTTCTGCTTGTTTTGCAAGATAAGAATAAAATTGTGTTATTTGTTTATTAATTTCTATTTAAGTTTAAGACCTTAAAATGGAATGCAATCAATTTTTTTTATAACTTAAGTAAAAGGTTTTTGTTTTAGATTTTTTGGAATTAATAAAACTTCCTCTTTTTACAGATTATAATGATTGATAGCGTAAAAAAGCGCAAAGTCTCGAAAAAGACAAAAAAGTCTTGGAGAAAAAATGTGGACGTCAAAGATGTCGACAAGTTCCTGGAGGACAAACGTCTTGAAGAACGTCTAGGAGCTCCATTTTCTAAACGATCAAATGCCGAACTTTTCTCCGTTGATACAAATCGAGACGAAAAGCTCCTCACCAGCAAGGCAGAACGTCGAGCTCGTCTGAAATTGAAAGAGCCAAGATGTTTTGCTGCGTTAAAACCGCACACGGCTGTTCCGGATCCAATAACTAAAAGAAATCGAGTGAAGACTCCCGAGGAGCGAAAAAATCCAATCACTAGACGACTTGAAAACGAGAGAAAGTTAAAGGGGATTTTAAAATTGAAAGAAAAGGGTGCTTTAAAAAATAGAGCTTTCGCTGATGAGGAAAGGAAGAAGAGGCCTAAACGTGGGGAATTTAATGATGATATCTGGGAGAAAGATTTACGTACTGTTCCAGAATTAGATAATGAGTGGTATACCACTGATACTGTGAGGCATGTTTTGGCAAATACAGGAAGAAAAAGGAAGAGAGTTCCGATGACAAAGAAACCTTCGGTTTTACCTGCTGTAGAAATTCCACATCCTGGAACTTCTTATAATCCTTCTTTTGCTGATCATCAAGAATTGCTAAGGGATGTCGCAGAGCAGCAGTTGAAGTTTGAAAAGGAGGAGGCGCATTTGAATAGGGTCACTACAAAAATGTTCAAAAAGGTAAGTTTAGTTTTGATTAATTGGGGTGTTGCAATTGAAAAATTTTAAATTATATTTAAATTTGGGTGTATGCAAAGTTTAATACAATTATTTTTAATTCCAGGTTTCCCCAGAAGAAAAAGATAAAAACACCATAAAGGAATTGTCAGAAGGACTCTCACTAAATCCAGAAGACAAAACTCAAAATTTAGATCCTGAAGATGATGATCCAACAGTAAAGTCTGTGAATCCACCCGTGAAAAATGAGAAGAAAACTCTCCAGAAACGACGAAAGCAGAAAGAACAACGCCAACTGGCAATGCAACTTCGGGAGCAAAAAGTAGAGAAGAAGAAACGTGCGGATCTTTACAAATTGAAATTCCTTGAGAAGCAAATGGCGAAAAAGGAAAAGAAAGAAAAGATGTTGAGAGAAATCCGAGAAAAGAATAAAGAAAAGAAAGCTATTGAGCCGAAAGTTTTGAGTAGAATAAAATTCGAAAAGGCAGAGCCCGATTTCAAACTTGGAGGGGAACTTACTGGAAATTTGAGAAATTCCGAACCAGCCGGAAATTTATTGAAGGATCGATACAAATCGTTGCAACAAAGAAACATTGTCGCCCCTGCAAATATCGTTTTGTTAGTATTTTTTTTTGTTGCTATTATTTTTTGTCGTCACTCTCAATTCTAATTTACTTTTTTATTTTTCAGGAAACGCACAAGGCCAAATGTGAAAAAATACATCAAGGCCGATCACAAAATAGAGTGGAAAGAAGCTGGGAAAAAATAATTTTTTGGTTCGATAATTGTGGATTTATAAAAACAATAAAAGTAAATATTGTATATTTTATTATCTTAAAAACTTGCTTTATGTTTCAGAAAGGTCCCTAAAATTATTTTTTTGGTTTAAGAATATTTCTAAAAATTTAAAACTCTTCGTTTTCTTCTTCGATATCAATTTCTACTACTTCGACATCAGAACGTGACTTGACTTTTGTGTCTTCTAGAAAGTTGACTTCTTTTTTCTCTTCTTCTTCTTCTTCTCCTTCGTTGCTAATTGTTATTATTGAATCATTGAAAGATAGCGATTGAGCTGCTGATTGTATTAAAATTGCTGATTTCTCGTAATCAATTTGAGACTAAAAATATAATTTTGTATTTAAACAAAAAATAAGGGCAAGAGTTTAAAAAGAAACTTGAAATGTACGATTAAAAAAGAGGAAAGCTTACAAGTTCGAAGATTTTTTCTAAATTTTCTTTTTCAAATTGTTTGAGAAATTCTAATCCGCTCGACAAAGAAGGTTCAGATTTCTTTAAAGATATTATTTCGGATTTTGATTCATGAGGATCAAATCCTAAATCTCCAGTTCGATAAGTGTCATCAATCGGAAAAATAGTTTCAGTGCTAAAGTAATAAAAAATCTGTATAATTTTAGCTATTCATAATTTCTATGATTTATTATATCATATTTAATTTCTTACGAATTTATCGGTTTGATCCAGGCTTCTGATTTATTTTCTGTTATTTTACTTAACAAAAATAACAATAATTGATTATAAGACATTTTTGCAATATCCTCATCGAATCCGAATATCTACAAATTAAAAAAAAATTTAATTTATTTTTAATTTATTTTTTCTTAAATTTAAAATCTAAATTTTGATCTATGATAAATTAATTCCAAATTCTTTTAAAATTTGAGACAATATTCAAATAGGTATACCTTTAAAGCACATGAAGCAGCAAATTTAACGTCATACAAAATCTGTTTAAGTTTTTTTATCTTATATCTAAATTGTCGTTTTTTATTTAAAAATAAATTTTGTCTCGTTTGAATCTGATGTAAATTAACTTCCAGTTGTCGTCGTCGAAAGTCAAGTTCGTGTTCTTGCATTTGCAGTTTTTCTAGGATTTCTTGATCTTTTTTTGAATATTGAGGACATATTCTCGCTTCTGTTAATCGTTTTTTCACTTTTGAGTGATTAGTTTTTAAAGTAGAGAGTAGAGAGTCTTGTATTTTGCAAGTGATCAATCTACGAATAGTTTTTTTTCGATTTTCCTCTATTTGATAATTATAAATTTCTCTTGCATACCTAGTTCAGTAAATTATATTTCAATTTTATTAAAAATTTACTTTATTATATTGTTAAACTGAATATATAAATTAATATTGTACCCCAATTCAGTAGTATTTTGATGTTTCGAAATGTTCTCGTTAAAAATTTGAATTATTTCATTTTGAATGGCAATATTTTCTCTAATTAATCGATGAATTGGAAGAGACAAACTCCTTGATATTGCAACTTGAAAATCGGCAGACAGACTCAGAAGTCGTTTATATAAATCATTTTTCATTCTGTATGTATAAAGAAATTAATATTTAGAAATTTTTAACATCGGAGATTATTATAATTAATCAAGTAGTTACTCAATTACTTTTCTGTAGCAATTTTAAACTTGCGACTAATTTGCTCTAACATCCACTGTACTTTTTCTTCATTATCTTTTATTTCTTGATCCCTATCTTTTAATTTCTGTTCAAGAGCTTCTTTCGTAATTTTGAAATCTTCTAGAGTATTAATCTTGGCTTCTAATAAAAAAAGAGGAATTGCACTACTTTTAAAATTGAATTTAGACAATAAAATACAGATTAATTAATTAAATCAATAAAATTTCAGCTAAAATAATAACTCAATGTTTACTCAAAATCTTCATTTGTGATACTAGATATAATCGAGTTTTGTCGTATCTTTCTTGCATCAGTTTCATATTTTTTTCGTGCTCTTCTTTATTTTTTAGTCTCAATTGTTCTATCTCTTTTATTTTTTCATCATCTGCATTCATTTTCTTCGTTTCTTGAAATAATTCCTGCCTCAGTTCTGATATCTCTTCTGTAGTTTCTGTGTCTTTGGACTTAATTAATAAATCTGTGGTGGTGCATTCGTCAAGAATAAACGCATTTTGATCTTCTAATCTGAAATTCAAGAACTCAATTTATCACGTACCTAAATTAAAAAATATTTAAGTAAATGAATCGAATTTCTTTGTTTTTCTATCTTAAGGATGTTGGAGCCAATTTTTAATCTAAAAATTCGATTTCTTCATTTTACTCAACAAATATTAAAATGGAAATTATTTCCCTCTGTAGAACTAATTAATTTGTAACTAGAATTATGTACACAGAGTGAGAAAATATCATATTCAAATATTTTTTAAGTAAAACGAAAAAATTTAATTTTAAAGTTAGATTTTGAATTCTTCGTTTTATGCAAAAAATATCGAAATTAAATATTTTTTCGCTCTGTAGAGCTAATCTTTTTTCAAATATAAGACTGTGTAAAGAGCGAAAAAATATTTAACTTCGATACTTTTTGCATAAAACGAGGAATTCAAAATCTGACTCCAAAATTCTATATTTTCATTTTACTACAAAAATATTTGAATTAGATATTTTATAGCTCTGTACGCATAATTTTAGTTAAAAATTGATTAATTCTACAGAGGGAAAAAATTCCAAATTTAATATTTGTTGAGTAAAATGAGGAAATTGAATTTTTAGAATAAAACTTAGCTCCAACACCCTTAATACATAATTCAATGTTTTTAAATTAAAAAACGTTCTAATTGAAAAGTTTTATTATAAATTAATATTTGTAAGTGTAAGTTTTGGAAACTTATGCAAGTAAACTGAATAAAAAGGTTTTTATTATTATAAAAGGTTTTATTACCTTTTATTTACAGTGTTTTTTTACCTTTTTATTCTTTTTTCCAAGTCAGCTATTTTAATTTCATACATAGTTTTTTGCATATTAAAAATCATAACCTTCTGCTCTTCACCCAGAAGATAATCATTTTCTTCAATATTTGGTGAATGGAGTCTCTCGGGTAGGGAAATATTACCCATTTCTTTTCCTCTTAAATCAACCATTGCAGTAATAAAATTTTTATTCCTTGTATATATTTGACTCAAATTAGTTTAAAATTAAATTTTAATGTGTGTCTAACTTCTATTTATTATATTAACGTCAGAAACTTTGAATCATTTGAATATACTCAGATTTTCAGATGTTTATTTGTGAAGAGTGTTTTTAAAATCTAAAATCTTTAAGCGATAGAGACAACGATTATTTACACTGTAAAAATCAACCAAATGTCCCAGCAGTCTTTAAACGATTTTTTAAGCCGAGAATTGAATAATTTCTTAATTAATTTTAATGTTTAATTATTTATTCATAATAAATTGAATTATCATATAGATTTGTTTAATTCAGAATCTGTTTCAGCTGGTGAAAAAACGGAAGATCTGGAATCTGGAATGAGACAATCTGGAATTTTTTCTTCATATTCATCTTTATCTATCACTTCTTCTTCATTTGATTCATCTCTTGAATTTTCCCAGACCTTAGAGCTTGGAATTAATCCCAAACTTCCGGGCTTATAATGACTTTGTCTCGAAACTAATCCAGGATACTAAAAATCACATTTAATTTGATTATAATTAATTATTATAAATTTAAAATGTATAAGGGTGTTGGAGTCAAGTTCTAATCTAAAAATTCGATTTCTTCATTTTACTCAACAAATATTAAATTTGCAATTGTTTCCTTCTGTAGAATTAACAAATTTTTAACTAGAATTATGCGTACAGAGCGAGAAAATATCTAATTCAAATATTTTTTAAGTAAAATGAAAATATTGAATTTTGAAGTTGGATTTACAAATTTCTCGTTTTATGCAAAAAGTATCGAAATTAAATATTTTTTCACTCTGTACGCAGTTTTGTATTTTAAAAAAGATAAGCGCTACAGAGCGAAAAAATATTTATCGATAATTTACGTTGAGTAAAATGGAGAATGGAATTTTGAGCTTAAACTTGGGTCCAACGCCCATAATAGTGGAATTTTTTCCAATACCTGGAGAGAAATTTCACTACTTGAAATTTTAGAAGCACGATAGTTTCCTAAAATATCCAAAAGTGAGTGTAAAAGTTTTTCTTTCACTTGGGAATAACAAGAAGTGCAAACGTCTTCATCTGGAGCTTCTGATTGTAACTGAAATATTAGTAAATATTATAATAATCCTATAGTAAAAAAATGAAAGCTTATTTATTACAAGTATAGAAATATATAATTAAATTACTTCAAGAGCTTCTTCGATGCAATTTCGCGCCCTCTTTAAAATCTTCTCAAAAATTTCAACCTCCTTATGATTTTCACAAACCTCCTCCATAATTTCTTTTTCATTTTCCTTTGTCTTTTGAATATGTTGTTCCAAAATTCTAATTTTCTTTAACATTTCCTCGGAATTTTTTCTACAATTTTGCATTAAAGATTCGTTATTTCGAACTAGATCCTCAGCTCTTTGAAGTTTTCCATAAGCTAAATTCATGATCACATGGTCTTCTGCAAGTTTATCAATAAGTTTATTTTGCTTCAAAATTTTGCTTAGAGCCATTTTGGCCTCAGTTTTATAAAGAGAGGCTTGAAGTCTTAAAAATCGATCTCGTTCTTTGTATTCTTTGGTTTTTAGATCTAATTCCTGACAATTTTGAAACATTGCATCTAATTCTCGATTCAAAGTTATATTTTCCTGAATTGCTCGATGAGTTGCGTCCGCTATTCTGACTGTGGTTGCATCTTGAAAACTTTGAGCTAACTCGATTAGACGTTCTTCCATTTCTTTTTGCATTCTGAAAATGTAGTTTATTTTAAATTTAATATTTTTAAGGGTGTTGGAGCCAAGTTCTAATTTAAAAATTCGATTTCTTCATTTTTCTCAACAAATATTTAATTTGGAATGTTTTCCCTTTGTAGAATTAATCAATCTATAACTAGAATTATGCGTACAGAGCGAGAAAATATTTAATTCAAATATTTGTTAAATAAAATGAAAATATTGAATTTTGAAGTTAGATTTTGAAGTTTTCGTTTTACGCAAAAAATATTAAAATTAAATATTTTTTCGCTCTGTACGCAGTTTTATACTAAAAAAATTATTAGTGCTACAGAGCGAAAAAATATTTATCTCTGATTTTCATTGAGTAAAATGGAGAATGGAATTTTGAGTTTAACACTTGGATCCAACGCCCTTAAATTTAATATTTTTAATATATATTCTGAGCGTCTTATCATTTAAGTTTGAATGATAAATATTTGCGTTTAGACCTTCAAAACTGTAAAATTAAAAAATTAAATTAAATTACTTGGCTTTTCCGAGGATCAATTCTTTTTCAGCTTCATATAAAGTTTCCTTGTGTCTTTTTTCTTGCTCTGCCATTTTTTTCTCTTGTTCTTCAAACTTCTTCATTAAATCTAATCTCGCTAATCGCCATTCTTCCAAAGAATTGAGTTTTCCCTCTAGAATAACATTGTACAAAATAAATTTTAATTTGAACAGGAATCGGAGGAACCTTTAATGGTGTTGGACCCTAGTGCTAAGCTCAAAATTCCATTCTCCATTTTACTCAACGAATATTATAGATAAATATTTTTTCGCTCTGTAGCACTAATCTTTTGTCAAATTTAAGACTGCATACAGAGCGAAAAAATATTTAATTTCGATACTTTTTGGGTAAAACGAAGAATTCAAAATCTAACTTTAAAATTGAATATTTTCGTTTTACTTAAAAAAAATTTGAATTCAATATTTTCTCGCTTTGCACGCATAATTCTAGTTAAAATTGATTAATTCTACAGAGGGAAAAAATTCCAATTTTAATATTTTTTTAGTAAAATTAAAAAATCGATTTTTTATTTTAGAACTTGGCTCCAACACCTTAAAATTTCAAGTTTTAAGATTTTAAGTAATATGTACCTGCAAGTTTGACTTGAGCACTAAGGTTGCTCTCCATAGTACGAAATTCTTGTTCCATCGCTTCCTCTTTCTTTTTGAAATTTATTTGCTCCTCCTTTCGAATTTCATCCAAAGCTAATAATTGTTCATGCAATTCTCTGGCTTCCAAAGTTCTTTGATTCAAAACTCTTTTTAAATGAGCCACAATGTCTGCTCGATCTTCTTCTAATTGATAATATTTTTGCTTCATATTTTCCATTTCATTCTCAAGTTCTTCATTTCGAGATCGTAATCTATTTTTTTAAAATAAATAATAACATTAAAAAAATTGTGTTTCAAATGATGAATTTCTATATATATATATATGAGGAAAATAGTTATTAGAATAAATATTCCAATTTAAAGTTTGTCATTAAGGGTGTTGGAGCCAAATTCTAATTTAAAAATTCGATTTCTTCATTTTACTCAAAAAATATTAAAATTACAATTATTTCCCTCTGTAGAATTAATCAATTTTTACCTAGAATTATGCGTACAGAGCGAGAAAATATCCAATTCAAATATTTTTTAAGTAAAATGAAAATATTGAATTTTGAGGTCAGATTTTGAATTCTTCGTTTTATACAAAAAGTATCGAAACTGAATATTTTTTCGCTCTGTAGCATTAATCTTTTTTCAAATATAAGACTGCATACAGAGCGAAAAAATATTTAATTTCGATACTTTTTGCATAAAACGAAGAATTCAAAATCTGACTTCAAAATTCAATATTTTCATTTTCCATAAAAAATATTTGAATTATATATTTTCTCACTCTGTACGCAGTCTTATATTTGAAAAAAGATTAGTGCTACAGAGCGAAAAAATATTTAACTATAATTTTCGTTGAGTAAAATGGAGAATAGAATTTTGAGCTTAAAATTTGGGTCCAACGCCCTTAAGTTTGCAGTAACAACTAACAAAAAATTAGAAACTTTTTTTTCTACCTTGCTAACTCTCTATTGTTATCCAGAATTTGTTGTTCAAAAGATAAAGTTTCTCTTTCATTCACAAAAAATTTCTTCTTCGTCTTCTTCTCCTTTTCTACTCCCTTCTTCTTTTTCTTGGGCATTATTCAAAGTTGAATTTAGATCAGTGTCGAGTTTATTATTCGAGTTTCAGATTACTATTATTGATTAATTTTCATCGACAATTTTACGTTAGAATGCAGGTTAGTATTACTGGAAAGAGAAAATTCGTTTGTTAAATCCGATAATCGGTTGTCATGGTTTCAATTTTATGAATTATTTACCAATAATCGAGTAGATTGATGACATAAATACTAAATTAGTATTTTAATTTTTATTAATCAATTGGATAAAATTAAACTTGAAAAAAATGAATAGAACACCGAAGAAAAAAAAAATTTTGAAAAATTCTTAACAAACATTCAAAATTTATTATTATAATGTATATATTACAATAACACTTTGCAGCCTCTTATCGCTAACTATGGTAAATTAACGATACTTATCAATCACTCAAAATAATCAAAGGAACCTTCTACTACATTTTCATTCACTTTCTCTCACCCTAATGAATCTTACCTCTTACACAATAATAATCAACGTTACATTTGAAACGTATGTCTACGATAATTTTGTTACTTTGGAATTTTGAACCAAATATCAACTCTAAATTCTCCAAAATCGAAAATGATATTTTCACAATAACAATCGCTCAAAAATTCGCCTGATTTAAAATTATAATTGAAATCTTAAATCATCAATCTACCTTTTAATTTAAAAAATGCAAGATCCTCAAAAAATGTTCTGAATCAGTTTCACTCTTGGAAAAATAATTTAATTAATAGGCGGCACAGGCCTTTGAGCAGGTGGCTGGGGCCTGCGGAAGTAAATAACGAAACTGAGCATCCCAGTGAGGAGTCCGATGAGGTACAAGTCCCAATTTTGTCCAAAGACTTGGTTCCACTTGATGAACTGATCGATAAGGCTGAATTCCTGTAGGTAATCCAGACCGAAGAGCACGAAAAGCTTCATCAGGGCGAGAGTTACGGGAATCTTGGCATCTGGACTGGCTTCGGCTGCGAGGTCGTAACACCTTTTCGCTAAATGACGATCTAGAGCAAGACCTAGACCTCGTTCGTGCATATAACCCAGGTTGAACATTGCCTGTGCGTTGTGCTGCTGCTCTGAAGCTGATCGGTAGTGACTTGCTGCAGCTTCATAGTCGACTCGAGTACCTCTTCCATAGTAGTGAGCGTCCCCGAGTTTTACCTGGACCAGAAATTAGAAAAAAATTAAACAATTTTAATTTAATTGAAAAAAAACAAGACTTCTTAAGAGAAACTTCTTAAATCTTGTTTCTTTAAATTTTTCTTTACCTGAGCAGCTGAGTATCCTTGAGCAGCTGCTCGAGCCCAGAATTGCAAAGCCCGGACGAGACCCTCTTCTTCAGTAAGAATAGAAGTCTCCATTCTATCAAGAATAAAAGCAGAATTGCTTTGAGCGACTTCGTATCCCATCTCAGCTAAAAGAGCGTAGGTGACAAACGCCTCATCTATTCGTCCTTCTCTATAATCTGTATGTGCTGCCATGAGCTGATCGCTCCACTTTCCTCGTTCGGCGACATTCTTCAACAACTCTACTGCTGCGGGACAACTTCTCATCATTCCAGTTCCGGTTGCGTGCATTTGCGCGAGATTGTAAAACGCCAGGACGTGTCCAGATTGACTAGCAAGATTGAAATACTTGTTTGCCAGTTTGTAGTCTCGACTCACTCCAGTACCGCCTGTAAAAATCAATTTAGATATTAAGTTACCTCTATTTTCAAAATTCATATTTCAAAATGAAATTGAATTGCAATTAAACTCTGAGTTGGAACTCACTGAAGTACATATTGCCTAACTGCAATTGTCCATCCACCCATCCTTGATCAGCAGCTTGGCTAAAATACTGAAGAGCTTTTGCTGTGTCTCTCTCCACTCCTCTTCCGTACAAATACATTAAACCTAATCCACTTTGACCCACCGGGTTTCCCAACTCAGCTGCTTTTTTAAAGTACTTGTAGGCCGTTTCGTTATCCTGCTTGACGATATCGCTGCCTTCCAGATATATCTACAAAATAAAACATTTTTGTCATTATTGGATAAATAAACATATTATTTCAAATTAATAAACTCAAAGCTGTCGAATTAAAATTGAGTTAATTAAAAAACACAAACTTTTCCAAGAAAGGCCATCGCAACTGGATTTCCAGCATCCGCAGCATGTTGGAAATAATGAAGTGCCCTTTGATGATCGAGAGGAACACCCCTACCTCCTTGATAATGAAGTTGGCCCAAGCCAACTTGAGCTTGGATATCTCCTTTTTCAGCAAGTAGTTGATAGTACTCTATTAAATCTTGATCCAGGATTCCAGAACTGTATCCTGGATTCTCATGCTCATCGAGAAGCCTCACTCGTTGGACAACTGGCCCGCCACTTAAGGAAACTTCCTCTGCTACTTTGTTGGCTACTTTTCGATAAAAGTCAAGGGCTCTCTCACATGAAGCTGGAGTTGTTATTCCGGCCCAGTGCCTATAACCAAGGGACATTTGGGCTCGCGTGTCTCCTCCTAGAGCAGCGAAAGTGTAGTGAAGAAGAGCTTTTCCTTGAGAAGCGTTCACTCCTCCGAGTCCGGTTGCAAACAAGAATCCCATTCCCTATGTGATAAAAAAAAGGATAATAGTGAATTTAGTAAATTTAGTAAATAGTGAATTTAGTAACCCAATTTAGAAAGTTATAGATTTTCTGAATATTTCAAAAATACTGAAAATCTTCTAAATACAAACCATATGAGCAGATGGTAACCCAGTTTCGCTGAGTTCTTTAAAAGTTTGAAGAGCTGCTGGGATATCTTGACTAGACGATTGACCTGGAGAAGAATTAATTTGTGTACCAAGTAATTGCGCCCAAGCTAACATTGATCGAGCTTCTCTATGTCCCAAAGTCGCTGCTGCTGTTAAAAGTTTGTACGCCTCTGCTTTATTTGCTCTGGTAGCATTCAAAAGAGTTTTTGCATTTTTAAACAAATCTTCCGCTGAAAAAATCGATATTTTCAATAATTTAAATTCAAGAAATACTACTTAAATTTTAAAATTTGTTTATACCTTCTTGTTGCTCCGGAGTAAGTGGTTCTTGAACACTTTCCTCGATTTGCTCCTCCTCACCAGTCCAACCCTCTAAATCCTCATCCTCGTTTGATCTCGATCCTAATTCAAGAGTATCAGAATCTTTAGCCTGAGCCATCATAGCTTTCATCCAAGCATTTCTCAAAGCCGGATCTTGCGTCCAGTCCATTCTTGCCGGTGATTCCTCAGAACCTTCGGTTTCTGAAGGTTCTCCATTCTCTTCTCCATCGCCTTTTTGTTGTTTTGGAAGTTTTTCTCCCAGAAACGGCTCCAATTTTAATATCGTGTCCCTCAAGGCTTTTAATTCACGCAACTGCTCAAAAGCATTTTCCAAATCTTCGACCTCCACCTGCTGGATAATTAAAAAAAAATGTAAAATGTCACTTCTCAAAAAATTAAAAAAAATCGGTTTAAATAATAGAATTATATCTTTTCTTACCTCTTCTTCAGATTCCTCATCAGATTTAGACTTTTGTGTGATATCCCTTCTTTTTTTCAAACCATTTTCCACTTCCGCATTCGCCAAGACGCTGAGTAGGGCAAATAGCAAGAGTAAAATTCCCAGGCGATGGTTTTTCGTCATCTTTCACACTCTTCATTCACTTCGCTAAATCTTATAATTCATAATAAAACACCCTCTCGACTTGAAGGTTATGAAACTATAAAGAACGAAAATCGAAGCTTCATAGAAAAGAAATTCTTAATAGGCAAGTATAAACTTGTTTAAGAACCGAAAATGACCCATACGTGGACATTTCACTGAGACTTCATTGTAAAATACAATCGATACAATATCGTTAATATTACGTCAAAGAGACACGTCAATCCACAATTTAATTTTTCCTCAATATCTATAAAAAATAGAAATTTCACGGAATTTTGGACATTAATTTAGAAACATCGTCAATAATGAAAATATTTTTTTTTAAATGTGCACATCAGTTGTTTGTTATAAAATATTGTAGCAAAAGAGGAGAAAATTTGACAACTTTGACGTGTGAATCGACGTGTGGCTTTTTCGAAAAACGCAGACGAAAATTATTAGCAGACGAAGAGTGCATTTTTAGCCAATGAGCCAATGATTTCTCTTCATTTCGTTGAGCGAAGTCTTGGGATTGGAAGATTCTCGCCATCTTGTTCTCCTCGGTCAATCTGATTGAACATTTTTATTTTACATTTTGGGTTTGATATTTTATGTTTAAATACGCTGATTTATTAAAATGTCGATATTAAAAATAACGTCTTTTTAAAAATAAATTTATCACAAAAATTTTAACGTCATGGAGATCAATTTACCAAAATGTGAGGAACAGCACCGAATTAAGTTTCACGGGGCCCTGGGCACTAACAGTTTGGAGCTGTAGGGATTTAAACTTACAAATTACACAATATTTATTGCATATTTTTTTTAAATTTA
This sequence comes from Synergus umbraculus, assembly GCA_900474325.1. Taxonomy (NCBI): domain Eukaryota; kingdom Metazoa; phylum Arthropoda; class Insecta; order Hymenoptera; family Cynipidae; genus Synergus; species Synergus umbraculus. The sequence goes on from UCOK01009015.1 coordinate 53,347, forward strand.
GCACAGTGTAATTTCCACATTCTCATAGTAATTGAATTTTTTGAGTGTCTGAAAATATATACAACATGCCCCATGGTGCCCTTATGTAAATCCGCCACTGGTGAGGAAAATCTTTGATCGCCTTTTCTAATGAAAATCAACCTAAATTGTCTTATCGACACAATAAGGTCTACTCTCAAGTCTCAAAGTTGAATTATGTCTATAAATAATAATTTTGTACGCTTAAATGACTTTCTTCTTTAATTAAACAATTTCCAGTTTATTAAAATTCAAACTTTCGCGCCACAGTGCAGCCAACACTATGGTAAAAACTGTCAACAATATGCCTCTGTCAACTGCTGTCAACCCTGTCAACCATGACAATATTCGGAAAACACATAATTTTTCTATATAAAACAATATTTATCACTAATAATTTTTCCCATTCCTTATTATTACATTAATTTTTTTCTTATAATTTCAAGAAAGTCATATTTAAAAAGCGCGCCAAAAGGAAATAAAGGCACAACAAAGATACCTCCCCCCCTCTCAATGTTTCTACCCCCCTTGTCTTTGTTGTCATGATTTTCCAAGTCTCCTCAATTCCTATGTCCATGGCTGTCAAGATTGAGACATTGACAACTGCCAACTGCCAAATTCTGTCTCCGACTCTCCGTTGCGACCCAACAATCTAAATCCTGGATTTTTGTGAAAATAAAATAGAACGAAAATGAGCGACGACGATCGGGATATAGACATTGAGAGCGATGTAAGTTTTCTCCTAAATTAACTAATTGAAATCAGTCAAAAGTTTAAATACAGTGATTCGAAAAGTTCATTAACGCTTTGTTTATATTTTGCCTTCAGGAGGGCGACGATTCTGATTCCAGACAGAGACATTCCAATAATACGCAATATTACTCTCAGGTTTGTTCCTGTTAATTATTTTTTTTGTCGAACTGTCTTATTCCAAAGATCTCAATTGTAAAATGAGTATTTCGAGGATATACTGGAATTTCTTGAGGTTAGGTGCGATGTTCTCTAATTTTCTATTTATCGACGCGTTCAGAAAGAAAGACTGATTTACATTTACATATTAGTCTTTATTTTGTATATTGCTAAACAATTGAGTATAGATTTTAATTGTTAAAGTGAATTGATGAACAATTAAGTCGATTAAGTCCTGGTTCATTTTCGGATAACTTTGTTGTGTTCTTGATTGAGAAATTTAATAGAACTACGAAAAATATATGCCATGAATTGTATTGATTTTTGATGAGAAGATTGTTTTTGCTCATAGAATTCAATCTTTTGACGTGTTAAAGTCTAAATTAAAATTTTATTGCAATAAAACATTTTAACAAATTGAAATTTAAATTATCTGTATTAATAAAGAGTTTTTATGCAGGCTGAAAAACGAGCTCATCACAATGCTTTGGAGCGAAAGCGTCGGGATCACATAAAAGACAGCTTTTCGAGTCTTCGAGACTCAGTACCTGCCTTGCAAGGTGAAAAGGTGGCGAGCAGGGCCCAAATTTTGAAGAAAGCTGCAGAATATATTCAGTTTATGCGACGCAAGAATTCCTCTCATCAACAGGATATTGATGACTTGAAGCGGCAGAATAATCTTTTGGAATCACAAAGTAATTAGCATTTTTTTAATTTTAATGAAATTTATAATCTCCCTTTTAAGATTGATATATAAAACTAAAACTATTCTCATTGAAAACTTTGTTTTTAAATATTCTTTGGAAACTATTGTCACTGTAGGGAAGCTTCCCTTTATCTATTTTTGTAAAAATTACTGCATATTTTAGTACTTTTTTTTATTTCAATCATTTCTAATTCCAGTACGCACATTGGAGAAAGCTAAAATAACAGGAAACTTTGCAGCTGAATCTTGCGAAGTTTCTAAATCAGATTCAGTGGGGATTGGAGGATATAATGATTCCGAATCCGAATCTTCCGATAGCGAAATTGGGAGAGCAATTCGCCATCCAAAAAAGCTAAAAGTTGCCGGGATGCATCATTGATCAAATATGAATAAATCGTGTTTTTTGCACCTTTATTTTAATAATATAAGATATTACATTCGATTCTTTAATTGTAAGTAATTATTAATTGATCCATTGTACTTTAATGACTTTATTAACTCTGTAAACATTATACGGTAGGGACTTATTATTTAAAAAATAAATAAAATATTAGTGCTGTTCGAATTTCTGCATCGTTAGTTCATTTTAATTTTGATTTTAGAGGACTAACGTTAAAATATTAAATATAATTATTATTAATAGTACTAATATCTTTGCTGGTACTACATACTTGTTAAAATCACTTTGTAAATCTTTACTTCTCAGTAAATGTAGTCGCATCTGTTAATATATATTTTTATATTTAACAAATGATTTTTCAATGCATACGGGACAAATAAGTACATTAAAAATTTGTTTCTTATTGAGTTTTTTGTTTACTACTTGACAAAATTTTAGATTTTAAAATTAACATACCTATTTTTCAAGAAATTTTAATCTTCAAAAATTTTAATGTTTCTAAAATTAGAACGCTATTTTTGGGTGACATTGAAAATCCGATAGCTTTCATATTTATATTTTTAAAAGTTTTCGCTTTGCCAAATTGTGAATTCCAATAAATAACTATATAAACTTCTCAAATATTCAAAATTTAAAGCCGATGTAAAGAAAATAAACTGAAATTAAATAAAATAAAAAATTTTTTATTTTATTTATTTCATTGCATTTAATTAATACAATTTTTTAAATTGTTAATTAAAAAAGGTGTTGGGAGAGGGATTATAAATTATTGAATGAACACAAAAGTTGATACAACTTGATAGCTAGTCTTTAGTTTTATTTGGCATTTATTATTATTATTTATTATTATTTATTATTTTTATTTAGTTATTATTTATTATTTTTTTTATTTTTTAATATTATTTATTTATTTATTATTATTTATTTATTTCGTATTTCATTTCATTTTTTCTCTTTAGCAACTTTAAAGAACAAGAAATTATACTCTTTTGTATAAAACCCTAGCGAAAGCTTCGGATTGAAATCCAATCCGAAATTTTCCGAATCATTCCGGAATTTGTATCTGAACCAATCAGTTTCATTTCGATCTAATCCGAAGGAAGTTTTCAATCCGAATTAATCCGAATAAATCTTGCCAATCCGAATGAATCCAAATTTATCTGAAATTTTCGGAATCATTCGAATTGATTTGGATAGACAGGATTATTTCGGATTCATTCGGATTGAAAGTCCTGATTGATCGAATTCATTTGGACTGACCGGATTTATTCAGATTAATTCGGATTGGCGGATTTATTCGGATCAAATTTTTCGATTGCTTTTGAATGGGTTTCAGATTAATTCGGATTTAAAACTTCGTTCGGATTTGATCGGAATGAAACTGTTTGATTCGGATAAAAATTCCGGAATGATTCGGATGGATTCGGAATGAATTTCAATGCAAAATTTTTCGAATCATTCCGAAATTTGTATCCGAACCAAACAGTTTCATTCCGATCTAATCCGAAGCCCATTCAAAAGCAATCGAACATTTAAAACGAATCAATCTGTCAATCAGAATTAATCTGAACTTTCAATCCGAATTTATCCGAATTTTTCGGAATCATTCGAATTAACTTGGATAGACCGGATTATTTCGGATTGAAAGTCCTGATTGCTCGAATTCATTTGGATTTATCGGATTGTCGGATACATTCGGATTAAAATTTCCGATTGCTTTTGAATGGGTTACGGATTAATTCGGATTGAAAACTTCCTTCGGTATAGATCGGAATGAAACTGTTTATACGAATTCCGGAATTTGTATCCGAACCAAACAATTTCATTCCGATCGAATCCGAGGGAACTAAAGAAGTTTTCAATCCGAATTAATCCGAAGCCCATTCAAAAGCAATTCGAACCTTTAATTCGAATGAATTCGTCAAACCGAATTAATCAGAATTAATCAAAACTTTTAATCCAAATAAATCCTGTTAATCCGAATGAATCCGAATTTATCCGAATTTTTCTGAATCATTCGAATTGATTTGAATAGACCGCATTATTTTGGATTCATTAAAATTGAAAGTCCGGATTGACCGGATTTATTCTGATTCATTCAGATTGGCGGATTCATTCGGATTAAATTTTACGATTACTTTTGAATGGATTTCGAATTAATTTGAATTGAAAGCTTCCTTCGGATTAGATCAGAATGAAACTGTTTGATTCTAATACAAATTTCGTAATGATTCAGATTGATTCGGAATGAATTTCAATCCGTAGTTTCAGCTACAGAACTTAAAAATAAAAAAATATTATATTAATTACAGAAAACAAACTGTCCCGTTGTTTTTTTTTTTATAAAACCCTAGATATTATACATATTTGAAACTCGCGCGTCATATGTGATAATCTAATTAGCCTCCGTCGGCGCCATATTGTACACAGTTGGTGGTGTTAGTGGTTCGCGTATTGGGGTGGTTGCTCGGGAAGGAGAGCCGGAGAGGAATAGAAGTACAGTAACATGCAACGATGCCTTCCTATGATTTTTAACGACCCAACCTTGTTTTGCATTAAAATCTTATGGAAATCAGGGTTAGGTCGTTATAAAAAGGAGGAAGGCATCGTTGCACATTAATGTACATAAGACAAAAGAAGACATCAAGAGTTGGAGCGAGGTGGGGAATTGAAAACGTGTAAAACGATAAAACGTTTAGACTTTTCCGTTGTCGTTGTTGGTCGTTGTTGGTCGTTGTGGAAGGCTGCCGGCGGCTGTGCTTTTCTGGGAGTTCCTGACGCGTCAACTCTACTTTTCCTTATTTTTTTTTATCGTGGAGCACGTGGTTTCAAGAATGTCTTGCCCCAGGGTTCAAAAATCAAACGGTGAAGCAACTCTAGCTTCTCCGAGGAAGAAACAACGTACATCGATATCCGGACCAATTTCGAAGGTCACGGTTGTCCTTGGTGCCCAGTGGGGTGATGAGGGCAAGGGAAAGGTCGTTGATGTTCTCGCTGCCGATACTGATGTTGTCTGTCGGTGCCAGGTAGGTTCCTGACCATATTTCTTTCAGAATTTTTTTACGAATTCCAATTTTTCCTCGACTCCACTTTTTACACTTTCTTTTCACTCATTTAATGTTTTAATTTTTTGTGTGATTTTGCAGGTATCTTTCGTAAGACTCGATACCAATTATTCACAAATTATTCATGAATAACATTCGTGAAAATCCATTTTTGAAGTTACGCTTTACACTTATTGGTGGAATCATTTATTTGAATGATTTGAGGATTCAGTCACAGAGTAGTTCTAAAATTTTGGTCTATTTTTAGATATTAGATATGACAAACTGATATATTAGATTAGAATTTTTTGTAGTAATTTTTTTTTTGATTGTAATATTTTTTTTTATTGTATTTTATTTTTTTCATAGTAATTTTTGTTTTATTGTAATACTTTTACTTTGTTTTAAAAAGTGGAGTTCAATTACAATAAAATAATTATTAAATCAAGTATATAATAGTAAAATTGAAACGCAAAGAGCTCACTGTAGTTTTTGATTTAAAATATTATTGAACTTGAAGAATTAGTAATTTTTGCATTTTTGTGGTTTAATTTGTTAATAACAGAAATTCAAGGTTGAAATTTTTAACTGACTGGCCTTATTTATTAGCAGCCATTAAAGTTAAGCGATTTGATGCCATAATGTCAACGATTTCTACCTTGAAAATTCAACCTTGACTCACTCCATTTAAAACTGGGAATGCACTTAATATTTTATGTGTTACTTTATTTTGTTAATTTCCTTAAAAAATAGTTATAGGTATACTGGTTGTCCATCTCGCAGTGATTGGTCATTTGCTTTAAAAATACGTAATTAAGAAATATTCACGAATAAAACTATATTAATAAACTCTAAATTTTAATTGTCAATATTTCTTAATATATCATTTATTTTAAAATGACCAATGCTTTTTAAAGGTGGCCAATTACTGTACCTATTACCCTAGTTAAATCATTTGATTTTTTTTATTAGAAAAATATTACATACTTTGGTTTTTGGGAATTGCAAAATTAAAATTAAAGACAAATTGTTTTACACTCTGTTATAATATTAATGTTGAAATATGATGTAATATTGAAATTTCAAAGGATGTGTTGCTTTAACTTTTTATTAAAGGCTTCTAATTGTTTCAAAACATTTATTACACAACTTGCCAAGTCTCGTTCTTCCTTCCGCTTAAAAGTTTTAAATCTATTTTTGACGCAGCTCATTTCATGTTTTAACATGTCATATACATATGAAGTTACAATAAAAAGAGTCGCTCAAAGTTTAATTACCTGGTAATTTGTAGAATCTTATTAACAAATTAAATTAATAGAGAACTTAGGAATTATAGAATTTGAAACCATTAAAAATATTTGCTATACAAAATACTAATACAAAATATTAATTAAAAAACTCCTATCTTAATTACTCAATATTTTGAAAATACTTCAGATTTAGAAGTTTGAAATTAAATTAGAAGATATGTAACTGTAATTTGAGGAAAATTTTAATTCGATCGAAAAATCTATTTTGGTTTGTTTTGTTTTTCATTCTTAAATCGGAATCTTGGCGTAATGACCACTTTCCACTTACAGAGTAATTTACTCTTCTTCTGTATTATTATTTTGTTCTCAAAATAAGACCTTGGCTTTAGATCTTATTTTTAGTTAAACATCAGCTGACTTTCTTGACGCTGAGAGTACGAAACGTAGATAATTCCTAAGAATGGTTTCCACTGTTTGTTCTCCCATAAAACTGATTGCGTAACTATTGACTATGTGGTTTTTTGCAAATTTCAATTACAAAATTAGAAACTTCTGGTGAGAGCGAGAGCGGAGGTCGTTTTTCGGATATATATATATATATATATACAACAACAACAGGGGTCTTGTGATTATGATGTAATAGTCTGATATGTGATATGTTAGCTTGCAGGTAATTTAAAATGTGGCACTCGCAAAATTTCCTAAGCGGAAACGTTCACTCAGATAACTTGCAGTAAGCAAATTTAACACAATTCTGAAAATTCTGGAAATTAACAAAATAGAGGAAAGAATTCTTGTTAGGCTTATTTTATTATTAGGGTTTTACTAGATTTTTTATGTTAAAATTTTATTAGTAATAACTAAAGAATGCTGTATTGTTATTCGTTTTTGTTTTAATATTAAAAAAATTGAATATTGAATGACGAGACTTATAACTACAGTTGATGACGACATACTTTTTTCTATAGAGCGATAAAGCTGACTTATTACAAGCACTTCATTACTCAGAATTTTATAGACATTCAAATAAAGTAGAATGGTATATTGTTTTCATTTCGTACTTTAATCGATTTCTGTGTGTGTATATACATTTCTGGTTTAAAAAGTTGTTTAACGAACTGTTTAATTCTATGGAATATTCCGTAAAATTAGCCAATTGGACAGTTCCCTCTTTTATTTTTTTTTTTGATTAGTCTATTATCATTAGTATTTTGATTTGATTTGATTTTATTTTATTATCAATAGTATTTTGATCACTTTCAATTTTTTTTAGGCAATAAATAATCAAGGTGGTCACATTTCAGGGAAGTTAGGGAAGTTAAGGAAATTTCAGGGAAAAAAATTTTTTCAGGGAAAAGTCAAGGAAATGCGAGCAATTGACAGGGAAAATAGAAATTAGAAATTATCCATAGATTTCAAAGGATTATAAATAATTTCCAGATATTCTCTGAGATTCTCTAGGTTTCTCATGATTTCAAGATATTTTCAATAATTTTAAATGATTTTAAGAGAGGTTTTTAGGAATTTTAGTTGATTATAAGAGATTTGTATAATATTTAAAAGATTTAGTTGAATTTTAAAAGGACTTCATGAAATTTTAAGAGATTTTTAAGGAAGTTTAGGGAATTCAAAGAATTTTAAGGAATGTTAAAGTATCTCGAGAAATTTTAGGAAATTTTGAAAATTTTGAAAATATTATAAAGGTTTTTTTTTACGTATTTTAAAGGATTTAAAAGTTTTTCAAGGAATTATAAAGGAATTTAAAAGGCATGTAAGAATTTTCAGAAATTTTAATTATTTTAAAGTGATTTTAAAGAATTTAAATTTTTCTCATAATATTTTAAAGGATTTCACAAAATTTTTATGATTTATAAAAGATTTTGTAGAATTTTGTGGAATTTCAAGAGATTTTCAAGAATTTTGAGAAATCTTTACGTATTTTAAGGGATTTTAAAGTTTTTCGTGGAATTCTAAAGGATTTTAAGAAGCTTATAAAAATTTTGATATTTTAAAAATGATTTTAACAAATTTTAATAGTGCTCATAGAATTAAAAAAAATTTCAAGTCATTTTTTATATTTAAAAGATTTTGTGAGAATTTTTATTTCAAAAATTTTTTTTAGAGATATTTTAGTGCACTTTAGGGAATTTTAAAGGATTTTAGGAGATTTTTATGCTTTTCTAAAGATTTTGTGGAATTTTGGGGAATTTTGAAAAGTTTGCAAATATTATAAAGATTTTTTTACGTATTTTAAGGTATTTAAAGTTTTTTGAGGAATTATAAAGAAATTTAAGAAACTTGTAAGATTTTAAAGAATTTTAATTTTCCTTATGGAATTTAAAAAGATTTCACCCAATTTTTATGATTTATAAAAGATTTTGTAGAAGTTTAAGGAATTTTAAGAAATCTTTACGTATTTTAAGGGATTTTGACTTTTTAAAAATCATTTTAAAGAACTTTAATATAGTCCTCATAAAATTAAAAAAAGATGTAAAATCATTTTTGATTTTTAAAAGATTTTGTGAGATTTTGTATTTCAAGAGTTTTTTTTTAGAGATTTTAATGAACTTTAGGGAATTTTAAAGAATTTCACGAGATTTTTATGATTTTTAAACGATTTTTTAAAATAATTGTAAAGGATTTCATGTAATTTAAAAAATATTGTATAGTGCAAGTTAAAGATATTTAAAAATGTTTTTAGGAATTTCAAAATATTTCAGCGAATTTTAAAGGATTTCATTAGATTTTCAATAATTTAAAGAAATTTTTGTGCATTTTAAGAGATTTTAAAATTCCTTGCGAAATTAAAAAATATTTCACGAGATTCTGAAAATTTGTTATAGAATTTTGAAGGATTACAGGAAATTTTAAGAGCTTTGCAAGAATTTTAAAAGATTTTGAAGTTTTTTCTGGAATTGAAAGTATTTCAAAGGATTTTAAGGAATTTTTAAAAGATTAGTAAAAATTGAAGGGATCTCATGAAATATTAACAAATTTTAAAGGATTTCGTGGAATTTTAAGATGTTTCTAGGAAGTTCAAGAAATTTCAATGAATTTTAAGAAATCTTTTCAAAAGTTTTTGTAAATTCGAGATATACGAAATTTTTGAAAAATTTCAATAGTATTATTATTGAAAATTTATACGCATTTTTAATACTTTTCTGTCAGGGAAATTTGTCTGAAAGTTAGGGAAAAGCCAGGGAAATTTTAGGGAAATTGAAAAATTGAATCTTGTAGCCACCCTGATAATTGAAATTTGTTCAAAACTAAAATCTTTGTGTATTAAAATTGCAATATTTTAAACTATAAACCACGAAATAACAAACAATTGAAATTATAGTTATACAACGATTTAATAGTATATAGCATGAAATGAGAGGATACAAATTTAATCATAAAATCATTAAATCAAGATTTATGTTTCTGTTTTATGTACCTGCCGATCTTTTTACTCAACAATTCACAATGTGCCTTCTTTATCAGCATACTGTATTTAATGTCATATTATTTATTATCCCTATTGTATTGAGGTCTAAAGTGTCACCGGAAAGAACCATATCCAATTGTTTGATATCACCTCTTGATTGCTATCTCTACGCATTATTTTCCAAAGTTTACTTTTGATAAGGAGTTTTAAAAAATCACAGAAAATTTTTTCTGTTAGCAATAATATTTATTTTCAGCAGATTGTGTAAACTTTATTCTATTTTACAATTCAATTTAATAGAGCAGAATTCCTTTTCAGAAATTTGTCATTTCTCTCGTCATATTTCTTACAATTAGTATCCTACATATGCACTATTTAAAAAAAAATGTATTATTCGATTTTTTATGACAATTTTGAATCTAGATTTGAATTTATTGGATTTTTTTGAAACTCTATAAATTAATTTTCAAGAAGCATATTTGACAAATTAAAGTATGAAGAAAAGATATAATGTTGGTTACTAAAGCAAGTTGAAGCCCAAAATAAAATTAAAAAAATTTTCCTTTGCTACTTGGAGGAGTCCCACACTTCAAATATTACTGTACTTTCACAGGGAGGAAATAATGCAGGTCATACGGTAGTAGTTGACAAGACAGAATTCCATTTTCACCTTCTGCCTAGCGGAATTATCAATCCGAGATGCAAGTCTGTTATAGGTAATGATTCATTTAATCAACCACGATTAAAATCTACTCATTGTAATTCGAATCTCTGAATTGAAAGCTCTAAACTCTAAAAGGGAAATTCCTACAAAATTAGACCCTTTATGAATTAAGTGCTCCGAGTATAAAAATGTCAGCTCTCACAGGAAGTCAACCTTGACTTGTCCTTTATCAAAAATCGTGCAGCTCCTGATTTAATAATTGCTTTGAGAAAAGTCAACGAGTTTATTAATAAACGTCGCATGCTACCAGGACGAAATCATTTTTATCGATCCTGGTACTGCTTAATACGAAAATCTCGCTTCCCCGCGAAGCTTTGATGAGACGTCTTTACGCTGACCTTGATTTGCTTCCAGGAAACGGAGTGGTTATCCATTTGCCAGGATTGTTTGCCGAACTCGAAGAAAATGAGGCGAAAGGGTTGAAAGATTGGAAGGACAGACTTGTGATATCCGATCGAGCCCATTTGGTTTTTGATTTTCACCAGCAAGTAGATGGACTTCAGGAGCAGGAGAAGGGTAATCAGTCCTTGGGAACGACCAAGAGGGGAATTGGTCCCACTTACTCGAGTAAGGCCACCAGAAATGGTCTCAGAGTTGGAGATCTTCTTGGGGACTATGACAAGTTCTCTGAGAAATTTAAAACTTTAGTTGAATCTTACCAGAGAATGTTTCCCACTCTCAAGGTTGATGTCACAGCTGAATTGGAACGTTACAAAGGGTGAGAACTCACTTTAGAATTGCTTATGTACATATTAATTTTGAAATACATTCCTATCTTTAGGTAATTTTAGGATAATTTTAAGGTAATTTTAGGGTAATTCAAAGATTCTCAAAAATATTTAACAATATTTGAAAAATATCAAGCATTTCCTATCTTAAAAAAAATTTACCAATATATAGAAATACATTTTTGTCGAAAACCTGATTGGTTTAGAAACTGCGCGAATATGTGTTTGAAAACTATTTGAAAAACCGAATTTGAAAACTATCTTTAGATTATTTTTCGTTGTCAAAACGATTACTAATAAAAAAGTTATATGTATAAAGATAGAAAATAATTTAAAGTAATAAAAATAATTATTTTTATGTGAAAAATAAATTATTAGTGAAGCAAAAAAATATTTCAAGATGTATACCTAAAAGATTAGTGAATTTAAAAGATTACATGTAGTAAACTTTTCATGTGTTTTTTTATATCAGTCTTTAATGTATTGATACTCGAATTTTTAATATCTTATATGTATATGTATTCGTATATTTACAAATCAGTTAACATTAGAATTATGAAATTTTATGGGATTATAAAGTAATTTTCAGAGATGTGACTATATATTTTGTGGAATTTTAAGTAATTTAAGATACTTTTAATAGATTTTTATGAATTTTACTGGATTTTAAGATATTTTAATAGATTTAATAAGATTTCATGGAATCTTAAATAATATTAAGGAATTTACAAGGGTTTTTCGAATTTTAATGAGATTTGAAAAATATTAATTGATTTCACAGAATTTTTAAGTAATTTTCAGAAATTTTACGATATTTCATAGGATAGTTATTTTAACAAATTTTGGGATTTCCAGGGATCAAGGAGTACACCCAGAAAAAAAGTTTATTTAAATCAAATAAAAGTATATTTGCCACAGAGCCAAAGAAAAAATATCTTTGCATTAAATAAAATTTATTTGATTCAAAGATATTTTTTCTTTAAATTGAAAAGAAAATTTCTTTGAATCAAAAAAAAATCAAAGAAAAAATATCTTTCAGTCAAATAAATTTGATTTAATTCAAAGAAATTTTTTTCTTTGGCTTTGTAGCAAATATACGTTTATTTGATTTAAACAAACTTTTTTTCTGGGTGTATTAAATTATTTTACGAGAAAAGAAGTTTCAGCAGATGTTGAAGGATGTTAAGGCTATTTAAAAATATTGTATGGGGTATTAAGTAATTTTAAAGAATTTTAAGGAATATTAAATTATTTTAAGGACTTTCAAGGGATTTTACGAGATTTCATTGGATTGTCAGGAATTTAAAGAAATTTCATGAAATCTCATGGAATTTTAAGTAATTTTCAGGAATTTTACGATATTTTATTGGATATTTTTTTTGGAGATTTAATATTTTATGTGTCAACAGATTTCAAGGTATTTACGAGATTTAATTGGATTTTTAGAAACTTCAGGAGATTTCGTGAGATTTCATGTGATTTAAAGTAGCTTTATGGGATTTGATGATATTTTTGTGGATTTTAAGTAATTTTAAGGTATTTTATGATAATAAGAAATTTTAAGGAATTTTATTTTCAGAAATTTTAAGAGATTTGTTGAGATTCATTGAATTTTCAAGTATTTTTAAGTATTTAACGAGATTTCATGTAATTTTGAATAATTTTAAGTGATTTAATGAGACATCATGGGCTTTTGAGTAATTTTAAGGAATCTCAAGTGATTTTACAAAACTTAAAGAAATTTCTTAATATTTATAGAATTTAAAGTAATTTTAAGGGATATAACAATAAATTGTGTAATTTTAAAGAATATCAAGTAATTTTACGAAATTTAAAGGACTTTTTAAAGGATCTTAAAGGGATTTTAAGATATTGTACAGGATTTATTTAATTAATTTTAATTTATTAATTTAATTTAACATTTAATTTAAATTAAATTTAATTTAAAAGACTTTTAATGGATTCGAGGGGTTTTATGGAATTCTATGAAATTTTAAATACTTGTAAGATATTTTACGATATTTTATGAGATATTATGTTATTTTTTAAGAACTTTCAAGGAGTTTTATTTCATGACACTTTAGAGGCTTTAAATAATTTTAAGGGATTTTACGAGATTTTATAGGATATTAAGTAATTTTAAGGATTTTGAAGGATATTAAAGGGATTTTAGAGAATTTTACGAAACTTAAGGAGATTTCTGAAATTAGTCAAGGAATTATATTTTATAATCCCTTGATAATAATTTTATATAATTTTATTTTAGTTTTTATATTTCAAAAATTATAAATTTCTCAATTATTTTGTATATTAGCAAAAGTTGTGAAAAAATTATCATAATTACTAGTTTTCTAAAAATTTGTTGAAATATGAAATTCTTACCAATCTGTTAATATTAAATTAAATTCCAGGTTTTCTGAGCGAATCAAGCCACTCGTCAAAGAGACGGTCCATTTCCTCCACAAGGCCCTTCGCGATGGAAAAAAAGTTCTTGTAGAAGGTGCGAATGCAGCTTTACTGGACATTGATTTTGGAACTTATCCCTACGTGACGAGTTCCAACTGCAGCATTGGTGGAGTTTGCACTGGCCTTGGATTGCCACCCAGCACCATCGGAGAAGTTATTGGAGTGTGCAAGGCTTATACAACTCGAGTAGGAGATGGCCCCTTTCCTACCGAACTTCTCGACACCACTGGAGATCTTCTGCAGAGCAGAGGACGCGAATTTGGTGTTACTACGAAGCGAAAGAGGCGTTGTGGTTGGCTGGATCTTCCACTCCTAAGATTCACAGCCTTGGTCAATGGGTAAATTAATTTCTTATTTTAATTTCACTATTCTCGTTTTATTTTTCCTAATTTAAACTTTTCAATTTTTAGATACACTGCCATCTGTTTAACAAAGCTTGATATTCTGGACACTTTGCCAGAAATAAAAGTCTGTGTTGGTTATCGTTTGAACGGAGAAGAAATTGATTATGTACCAAGTATTACTTCAGAGCTAGCAAAAGTGGAAACGATATACGAGGAGATGGAGGGTTGGCAATCCAACACAGAAGGTGCTCGCTCGTTAGAAAAATTACCACCTAATGCGCAGAAATACGTTCGGAAGCTGGAAGATTACTTAGGCATTCCAGGTAATTAATTTTACAATAAGTTTACAGTTTATTCACTTTGAAATTCGATGATTTAAAGTAAAAATTTAAAAATAATCGCTTTTCCTCAATTTCAGTGAAATGGATTGGCGTTGGAGCAGGCAGAGAAAGCATTATCGCTCTCTGACGACTTTCTGAGAGAAAATCGCTTGAACGCACCAGTTTTAGCGCATTGTTACTTGAAATGAATGCATTCTTCGTGTATGAAAGCTGATCCGCACACACGCAGTCACATTCAATACCAGCAGTAATAAAAAAAGAGAAACAGTGAAATCATTTAGACTAATTATTAGAAGTTTGAAAAACGTACGTAAAATCTCTGCACTGGTCAAGAAGTGATTTTAATTGTTTGTGATTAAAATAATTCATTATTAGACGTTCTTATCATAATGAAATGAGGCTTTTGTACAAAATATTTAATTAACTACTTGCGTTATTGATAATTATATCTAAATATTTCATATTAGACCTGTGCGATTTAATTTGAAATGTACAAGGAAAGACAAGGGCCTTCAATTTGAAGGTTTCAAGATTGGGGTTGCAACTGTTTTACGTTTTTAAATGTGTTTTAATTTGACAGCATTGTTTTTCACACGGCAAATACTTACTGTGTACTTAATTCTGAATTTTATTAGTGATGCTGAGACAAGACAATGAAATCGCTTTGAATCTATTTATCTGGTGTTTTTATTTCTTTACAAATAGTTATATTTAGAATATTAGAATATAAAAAATAAGGAATATATAACTGCGAAAATGTAATACTGGATGGTTATAAGAAATTTGACGGTCGGTCTCAGATTTTTAGATTCTGATTTATTTCAGAGTTCGCGAGGTTGTGTGATTGCGACTCTCGCCTTTCTCTTGCCCGACGATTTTGGAACCAGATCTTCACCTGCAAGAGATTATTTATTCATAAGGTTGACAATTCTCAACTTTTCAAGTTTGATGTTTTAGAAATTCAAAAGCTTCTAAATTTTATTCTAAAAAAACTTTGGAAATTTCCAACTTTTTATAGCGGTGCTAAAAAATTGAATATTAATTCAACTTACTCGATTCTGAGGAAGATTTAAATTTCCAGCAAGTTGAATGACATCCCTCCTCGAAAGATAGGCACTAATTTTATACTTTTCTTCTAGTACTTGGATCTGCAATTTCGAGAAAGGAATCCGAGGATGGGACCCGAGTCTTCTCTTTACCATTTTTCCAGCACTAGATCTTCTTGGCAATTTTGGAGGACTATACCTAGTGCACCGAAGCCACGGAAGTTCTTTTCCCAGTATTTCGGACGTTCCACCTTCTTTCAAATCTTGGAGTTGTTCACTATTCACACTGGCAGGTTGTAATCTTTCCATTTCATTTAATTTATCATTATCCCTCTGATTTTCGATTTGATTTTTCATTGTCGTTTTATTGACTTTAACTTTTTCCTCCTCTTGAAAATAACATTCGTCACTAATTTTAAATTTCTTTTCTAAATTAGGCGAAAGGTCATTGGATAAAATCCGAGCAATACTAAAGTCACTGGAGGATCTTTGCGAAATACGTTGCTCGCTCATCTTCGAGGAACTGAAAGTTGAGCGAGGGTAGTTGGATTTATATTCTGGTTACCCTTATTGGTGCCGGTTTCAAAATGAATCCGAATTAGTCGCATAGTCGCACATTTGATGGCTATCGCGAGAGTGAGTTTTGCCAAAGGCCCTACCTGTTCTTTTGTGCTTGCTCTTATACCAGTGTATTATCTGTGGCCGGATCTTTTGCTACCTAATAACAACAACGTAATTGATACTAGGCACTCTGGGCCCAGGGGTGTTCTTTATATGGGGCAGATGCACCGGTGCGCTCGAGCAAAGCATAATCAAAAAGCCACAGGGGTCGGCTAATCTGGTAATACTTAGGGACCCCTGGATGTAAATATTGGACAACAGTTACTTATGGGACGAGTACCTTACCAGGCAACTCAATCTGCTTATCGATTATGTACAATAATATCTTTTAGCTATTTAGGTTTTAGATTATATCTCCCTCATTTGGAATACGTTGAGATGTATCTACTTTTTTGAAGTCCATTAAACCCAATTGAGCTGTTCTCTGGAAAAAATATAAAATTTTACTAATGTTCTGAAAACTAAAATTTTCTTTAAAAATCAAAACTCAGTTTTAAAACCTTTACTTTTTAATATTGAATATGTATTTTTAAAACAATTTTTGGAATTTAAAAACACTTTTTTTTAAATTTTCATTGGCAATTTTGTGCGAAAGTAAATTTTTTTTTATAAAACGATTTAAAATTAATAGATGTTTAAGATAAATATATTTTAGTTTAAATTAAATATAAATTAATTTTAAATAAATATAAAACGCTTCACAGAAGCTAAAATACGGATAAATAAGATATTAATCAATAAATTGAAATAAATTTAATATATTAATTTTGTATTAATTTATATTTAAAGATAGTAATGAATGTATCTAATAAATTCATACACAGCATTAGGGTGGCCACATCTCAGGGAAGTCAGGGAAACGCGAATAGTTGTCAGGGAAAGTAGAAATTGACATTTATGCTAATTATGTTATTTTTATCGTATTGCGTACATAAATTTTATAGTTTATTTAACAGATTTTATAAACTTTCCAAGGATTTCACAAGATTATAAATAATTTCCAGGGATTCTTTCAAATTTTTTAGATTTCTAATGATTTCAAGAGATTTTCAATAATTTTAAAAGATTTTAAGAGGTTTTTAGGAATTTAAACGAATTACGAGAGATTTGTATCATATTAAAAAAATTTAGTGGAATCTTAAATGACTTAACGAAATTTTAAGAGATTTTTAAGAAAGTTTAGGGAATTCAAAAAATTTTAAGGAATTTTAAAGTTCCTCGTGGAATTTTAAAGGATTTTAAAAGGCTTGTAAGAATTTTAAGAAGTTTTGATTTTTAAAAGTGATTTTAAGGGATTTTTTTTGTGAGGTTTTTGTTTACAACAATTTTTATTTAGAGATTTTAATGTATTTTAGGGAATTTCAAAGTTCCTTATTGAATTTTAAAGGATTTCACAAGATTTTTATAATTAGTAAGAGATTTTCTGAAACTGTAAAGAATTTTATGGCATTTTAATAGATTTTAAAGAATTTAAAAATGTTTCTAGGAATTTTAAAAGATTTTAGTGAATTTTAAGGGATTTCGATAAGTTTCCAATAATTTTAAGAGATTTTGACGCATTGTAAGAGATATTCAAATTTCTCGTAGAATTTTGAAGTATTTCAAGAGATTTTCAAATGATTTTGTGAAATTTTGAAAGCTTGTAGGAAATTTAAAGAGATTTCCAAGTTTTTCATAAATTTGAGAGATTTTTACGAATTTCAAGTGCTGTGAAATGATTTTAAATTTCAAAAGATTTAAATTTACATTATACGAAATTTTTGAAAAATTTTAATAGTTGTTTTACTGAAAATTTTTTCGAATTTTGATACTTTTATGTCAGGAATATTTATCTGAAAGTCGGGGAAAATGAAGTCAGGGAAATGAAAAAATTGAATCTTGTGGCCACCCTGAAAATGCATTTTTATGGGGGTTCAGATATATTATTAATATTATTTTTTATAATTTTACAAAATTTTACATATTTTTCATTAGTTTGATATTTTGAAATTCGCGCGCTTTCCTCGAGAAGTCGAAAATCGAATTAAAAAAAAACAAAATGGCGGTGACACACACTTTGTTTTGTTTGTTTACAGGTGGTTT
Organism: Synergus umbraculus; assembly: GCA_900474325.1. NCBI lineage: Eukaryota > Metazoa > Arthropoda > Insecta > Hymenoptera > Cynipidae > Synergus > Synergus umbraculus. The sequence continues at coordinate 71,453 of UCOK01009015.1, forward strand.
TAAGTTGTTTTAAGTTTGACACATGATTAATGTTATTTGTATTTATAATTACATAATTTTTAAAACCCAAACCCTTTTGCGTTTACAAGGTTTAAAGTGTTTTTTGCTCCCGATCTGACTGGGTGATTAAAATTACATTTATGAATGATGAGGCTTGAATTTTGGTGAGTATTTCTGAAATTTTATAAACACCTTGTAAATTACCATTTTAAAGACAATTAATGCTCTTTCAACAAATTATGCGGACTATATTTCACAAAAAATATAATAAATGATAATTATATGTACATAATAAGATTTTAAATATAACCTCTCCATTCATGTATTTTTACATATATATAATATATATTTATATCTATATTTGTAAATAATTTACAGCCAAATATATTTTCACTACTTAAGCACTAGTATGTAAAATAAAAAAAAAACCCAAATGTCAAACTCAAAATTCCATTCTCCATTTTACTCAATGAAATTTATTAGATAAATATTTTTTCGCTCTGTAGCGCTAATGTCTTTTCAGATATAAGACTGCATACAGAGCGAAAAAATATTTTATTTCGATACTTTTTCCATAAAACGAAGAATTCGAAATCTGACCTCGAACTTCAATATTTTCATTTTACTTAAAAAAAATTTGAATTAGATATTTTCTCGCTCTGTACGCATAATTCTAGTTAAAAATTGATTAATCCTACAAAAGGAAAAAATTCCAAATTTAATATTTATTGAGTAAAATGAAGAAATCGAATTTTGAGATTAAAACTTGGCTCCAACACCCTTAACGCCACCCTGAATGTCAATAATCAATACAATTGAAATTTAGAACGGGAATTCAGGATGTTTTTCGACTCCTTTAAAAAAGCTGACAAAATCAACCACTCGGGCCTTTGGTCCCTCGTCTAAATTTTTCAATTGCTTCATGTCCTCCAAGTCAAGTTCAAAACCAAAGATATCGATGTTTTCTTTAATTCTTTTAGAATTGGTACTTTTTGGAATTGCTGCTAACCCATTTTGAAGAATGTATCTTAGCAATACTTGAGCCGAAGTTTTTTTGTGTTTCATTGCTATTTGAAGAACAATTGGATTGGAAAGCATATCTGGCAGGTCTCCAGTTTTTCCTAGAAGTTTGACAAGACCTCTAGATCCCAAGGGCGAGTAAGCAGTCACTGTAATTCCTTTCTTTTTGCAGAACTCAACCTGATGAAAAGAATACGAATTAGAATTGTAATTCTTCTGAATTACAGAAGAAATTGCCAAACTTCTGAAATTGCCAAACAACATTGAACTAAAAATTAATTTGGAATACCAAAACTTTCCTTTCACAAAGTATTGTTCTAAATATATTTTTCTATTCCAATTTTTGGCAAAAAAATTTGTTTTTCAATTTTTATCCTTTTAAAGTAGAGAAAAATCTTACAAGCTCCTTTTGCTGGAAATAGACTTGTAATTCAATTTGGAGATTGGAAACAGGAACCTTGGCAACATTGAGGATTTTCGTTATTTGAGAAATATTGAAATTGGACAAGCCAATTGCTCGAGTTTTTCCAGCGACAACTTGTTTCTCCATTTCTGCCCAGACACCCAGATGATCAGTTGTCATATCCAATCTGATTTCACCATTTTCATTCAGTGGGTGCAGATCTCCTTCGATATCTTCGAACGAAAAGGGCGTGTGGATTAAATACAGATCTAAATAATCTAATTGCAAATCGGTCAGGGATTTTTTAATCCACTTTTCCACTCCACTTGGTCGATTTCCCGAAGGGGGTAGCTAGAAAATTCAGATATTTTCGTCATGATCTTAATTTGAATAAATAAGTAAATTTATAAAATTAGTATTTTGATAGATTATTACTTTAGTCACAATGAAAAGCTCTTCTCTTTTGACTTTTCCAGAGTCGATCCATTTCTTCAAACTTTTTCCAATTGCCTTTTCGTTGTTATAAGCAGTTGAACAGTCAATGTGTCTGTATCCAGCTTCTAAAGCTGCATCCAAAGCTGTTACAATTTCTTCTTCAGATGCCTTAAAATCAGATTTTAAATTATTATTATATTTCATCATTTATCTGTATAAAAAACTTTATTGTTTTTCAGATAATTAAAAAAAATGTATTTATTTAGTATCGAACCTAATATCAAAATGTCATATGCGTTTATTAATTTTAGCATAAATAAACTTTTTTAATTATCTCAAAAAATAAAACTCAACAATCTTCATTTTACTCGACGAAAATTATAGATAAATATTTTTTCGCTCTGTAGCACTAATATTTTTTCAAATATAAGACTGCGTACAGAGCGAAAAAATATTTAGTTTCGATACTTTTTACATAAAACGAAGAATTCGAAATCTGACCTCGAACTTCAGTATTTTCATTTGACTTAAAAAAAATTTGAATTAGATATTTTCTCGCTCTGTACGCACAATTTTAGTTAAAAATCGATTAATCCTACAAAGGGAAAAAATTTCAAATTTAATATTTGGTGAGTAAAATGAAGAAATCGAATTTTTAAATTAGAACTTGGGGGCTATCCTTAAATTACGTAAGGTTAAAATAACTCATGGTTCAAAATAACAAAATGTTATATTTCATGTAATTTTTTAATCTCTCCTTTATAGTAAAAAATGTTCGTTTGAAAAGAGTCGATGTTTCTAGATTGTTTCACACGACAACATTAAGGAAAAATTTATTCAATTAAAATTACATAAGATCCTTTATCTTACGTAATTTTCTTTTATTCAAATTTTTTTTGGGGGGGGGGGTCAAAACTTACGGACCCTTACAGAGGGGGGTTCGTGGGTCAAAATTCCAGAAAACTGCCTTACGTAATTTAAGGACGGCCCCTTGGCTCTAACATCCTTAATTGAAATTTATTGATCATTCCATTAAAATTTTTTTGGAAATGCATCCGACATAAGTAAATAAAGTAAATAGGAATAAATTTAAATAAATGAGACGATAAATTAAAAATAAATTAAATTAAACATACCTGCCAGGTTCCAAATCCCAAAGCCGGCATATCTTGTCCACTGGGCAAGCGAATTTTTATTTTCGAAGCCATTATTGTTTTTTTACTTTGAATAAATTGTAAATACGACTGAATTGTTCAGAGTGCTGACGTCTCCTGAAATCAAGTTCCATTAGTATAACATACTGGTTTGGACCCTCCTTCGTTCCCCCTCTACTCAAAAAAATTATCGTAAGGACTAACTTTCACATCTCCTAACGGTTTTTTATTCAGCACGACAAGGTTAATAGAACAATTTTTTATTATTTTTTTTCTCTATATTCATAGAGCGACCTTCGATGCGCTACGATGATTACATTAATTGCTATCCTACTATATATTAAGTTGTAGCTAGGAGACTAGGAATGCAAACATTGTTTATTATTTATAGAAATAGTTCTCGCTGCAATATACATTTTTATTTTAACAGAAACTTGTCTAATTGATAATCGATTTATATAATTACATTAATAATTATATTTGAATATTTTATTACTAATTATTTTTAAAGACTCTGCTTGTTTGTTTTTTTTTTGTAAAGAAAAAATTATTAAAATTTATAATTATATTCAAAAAATGTTTGTACAATTTAATGTATTAAATAATTAAAGTTTTAGGATTTTAAAAAGATTTCGTAGAATTTTAAGGGATTTTAGGATATTTTGTGATATTTTAAAAGAATTTATGCAATTTTAAGAGACTTTTAAGAGTTCTTAGCGATTCTGAAAGGAATTCTAAATGTTTTGAAATTTTGAGGAATATTAAGAGGTTTCTATGAACTTTAAGAGATTCCAACGAATTTTGAGCGATTTCGAAGGTTTTCGTGAAATTTTAAGTGATTTGGAAAGGTTTCTGGATGTTTGAAGAGATTTCAAAAGCTTTTAGCGTATTCTAAGGAACTTTAAGGAATTTTAAATGTGGGAATAAAATTTCCAAGAATTTCTGGGAATTTTAAGGTAATTTTATTGAGGTATTTCAAAACAATATCTATAAATATATGATTTTTAATAGAATTTGTAAAATTTTAAAAGATTTGGAAGGTTGTAGAAAAATTTTAAAGGATTTTACGAAATTGTTCTTATTATTAAAAGATTTTGTAGAATTTTTTAGAATTTCATGGATTTGGATAAGATTTCTAAGGATTTTAAGAAATTTTAAATGTTTAGAAATTCCAAGATGTTTTTTAAAAAATTATTAATAGATACTTTCTAAATTTTGAAGAAAAATATTTTTATCCTCAAAACAAACTATAATGGAAGAGTTTAAAGTTTAAAGTTGAATGATTGATTTATATTATCTTGCCTTATCAGGCTCCGTGTGGAATGACTCGATGCTTTATGTGTAAGATTGTGAGTGTTGATACATTAAAAACATAAAAGAAAATTCCATCTTCGATTGAAAATTCTTTTCAGATAAGATAACAATTTTTATTTCTTTTTAGAAATTCATTAAAATGTTTAGCACTTTAAGACAAATTGTAAGAATTTATCTTTCAATTCGTATTACAAATTTGACCCCCCCCCCCCAAATTTGAATAAAAGAAAATTTCGTAAGATAAGGATCTTATGTAATTTTCTTTGAATCAATTTTTTCTTAATGTTGTCGTGTGAAACAATCTAAAAACATCGACTCTTTTCAAACGAACATTTTTTACTATAAAGGAGAGATTAAAAAATTACATGAAATATAACATTTTGTTATTTTTTTTAAATACCTCTTATATATTAATTTGATTTTCAGTGATTTTCAAAAAGGAAAAATCTTACGTAAGAAAATTTTTTGACCACGTACCCCCCACGTTAGGTCAGCATAGAAAAATGCTTAACCCCCCCCCCACCTAAAAACCTTACGTAATTTAAGGACAGCCCCTTAAAAAAAAAGAAAAATTAATTTTTATTAAAAACTATAAAATTGTATTTTTGATTACAAAATTCTTGATTAAAATATTTTCTTTTGATTGCAGATTAAAATATGCATACTTGTACAAATTGTGGAGCAGAAGTGGCAGAGTTATACAGACGTTACAGCCCGAGTGTTTTAAAAGTTCTAAAATGTGTAAGTTATCAGATACCTAGTAACCACCTAGTAACCTATTTAAAGGCGTTGAGTCAAGTTTTAATCTAAAAATTCCATTTCTTCATTTTACTAAACAAATATTAAATTTGGAATATTTTATTATTTTTAATTCCTCATTTTACTCAAAAAGTATCAAAACTAAATATTTTTTCTCTCTGTACGCAGACTTATATTTGAATAAAGATTAGCGCTACAGAGCGAAAAAATATTTATCTATAATTTTCGTTGAGTAAAATGGAGAATTGAATTTTGAGCTTAACACTTGGGTCCAACGCCCTTAATGAAATAAAATAAGTGAAGATAATTCGAGAATAACATTTGCAATTCTGTACCCTCTAAAATTTCATACATTCAAATTATTAAAAAAAATATATATATCTTTAAAATACTTTCCAAAATTTTTTCAGAACTTTTGTGGCAATCTGGCAGACAAGTACATCGAGTATGATCCTGTGATCGTTCTTTTAGACCTGGTTCTTCTTCAAAAACCAGCTTATAGACATTTATTATACAACAGTAGTTTTAAATCTTATTGGAAATTAATGGTAGTCTTAATTTTGGGGGAATCTTTTCAAAAATGGTCGGCTTTCAGCTCGACCTTAGAACCTTTTGTTCCGCTATCGACTCGATTTCCTTTTGACCCTTTCCAGGGCAACGACGTCTTCGAGGTAAAAATATATCTATATATTTATAAACAAGCATTTAACTTCAGACACCTTCCTATTTTCAATAATAACAGGTTCATATTTTATAACAATAAACCTTTATTTTGAAATAAACATCTGATAATACATCTTTAAATACAACTGACTACTTTTAAATATATTATAATAATACATTACAAACAACAATATAATTGCCAGTTCGGAGAGATTTAAAAACTAGTTAAATAGAACTTTCTAAGTAATTTCAATTGCAGGGGGAGCGGAACTTGTACATTTTATTGGCTCAAACTGCTCTGTCGTTGGGAGCTTTCGTCTTCACAGTGATTTTAGCTACGGAACTTGGATGGCTCTTGTTTGGCGGAAAGCCTCGAAAATACAAGACAAGTGATTTAGGTAAAGCTCTGATAATTGGCGGATGTCCGAAATTACTGGGATTGTTGGGAATTATCTGGCAAACGGTCTCTCCGGATTTACATAACGCTCTTATCCATGGATACGGGGCTTTGTGTCTTCTAACTGCTTATTCAGGTAAAAAAATAACAAAAAGAATTATATAGAGCTATCTTGAATACACCTGTACAATTTGCTTCATTTATTACCAACGGGTAAAAATATTTATCAGAATATCTTGCAATGAAGTACTTTATGTATTCTAATTTTTAAAACTTTGGTCATCAAGTTATTTTATCAGAAATTTATCCTGACAATTGAAGATTAAGTATTACAGACATCAAAGACTAAAAATAAATAATAATCGAAAGCCAAACTAGATTCACAAGGACTAGTATCCTATTTACGATTTAAGAATCCAATTTACACATAATATTTAGTAACTAGGATTTTGAGAGTAGCAATTCTAGTATTGCTAGTTTTTTTTCTCTTTACCATAGAAAATAGAAGTAGTCTTTTTTCGAATTATTCGATGCCCGTAAATTTAGTAAAGACGTCATTTGCTCGTAGTGGTAAGTGAGCGCGGAAGGACTGGCTCGTTGATCGTGCTGATCGCGGGTTTTTTGGCACATAACAGCGTCTCGAACGGCTTGCTCTCGCTGCCATTGCCGGCTTCCAATGTCACGTGGGCGCAAAAGTGACGCGAAACGACGGGAGGCCTCAGACGTCCTTTACTGGAAGGACACTCCACCCGAGTACCAACCGGTCAAACCCACAGGAGAAAAGATTACAAGGACCGCTATCCTCTGCCCAAGCAACTGAGCAGACCATTCTTCGGTGACCCTAAAATCAAAGATATATGTAAATTTATTCATTCAAATTGTTTATATTACTTCTATATTTTAGGTGTTTTTCAATTTCTTACCTGTCTGCTTGTTCTAGGAAGTCTAGCAAGTCGCTGTCCACTCATATCAAACAGTCGAATCTGTCGATTGTCGTGAGGAATAGCAACCACACCTGCGCTCGAAACAGCTAATCTGTTTGCTGCGCTATCACCTCGAATCGTTGCCAAGGGACTTCGAATATTTCGCAACTCCCAAACCTTGACACTTCGATCGTCCGATCCCGAGACTATTTTGTCTTCTCTTGTAAATACTGCAGACGTCACAGCTCTGAAACGAAAAATATATTTCTTTATAGAAACATGAAAGTGAACTAATATCTAACTTTATCTATTAAAATTAAGATTATTTAGCTTCAAATTAGAATCTATGAATAAATCACAGAATATAAAAAATGGAATTATTACTCGGTATGTCCTTGGAAAACCGAAACTGAGTGAATCGGTTCCCTGAAGTCCCAGAGTCGGAAGGTACTATCACGACTAGAGGTGACGCAGAGTCTCTGAGCATGGTGAGTAGAAACATGAGTCAATTCTCTGTCATGTCCACACAATGTGGAAATAATATCTCCAGTTTCTGTGTCATAAAGATTAGCAGTTCTGTCCCAAGAAGCTGTGACTATCTGCTCTGCTCCAGAAAGCCAGTCAGCAGCCATCACGACAGCCAAATGTCCAACCAGTTCTCGAACCGGAGTTCTCAAGGTTGGAGGTATTTCCTCCTGTTCCTCGTTTGCTGAACGTTCTCCAGTGACAAGGGACAAATCTTCAGAAGAGGATTGTCTCTTTGGAATGTCCCAGTTGACAGCAGCTTGCCAGACATGAGCGGAATTGTCTCCACTAGCTGTTAGAACCAGATCTCGGGTTGGGTGAAACCGAACGGAATTTACAGAGCCATTGTGACCAATATACTGCAGGAGGCAACGACCGCTTTCTATTCCCCAAATTCGAGCTGTATGATCTGCTGATGCTGTCGCTATTATTGGCTGACCTGATCTTCCTACTGTCACTTCCCAAATTCCATCACGGTGGCCAGTGTATTCTCGTTGCACGCTGCAGGTCATTGTAGGGTTTTTGAAACTCGAAACTATTTTGCTGGTTTGAGCTCGAAGCTTGTGAGATGCTTTTACTTTTTGCGCTGAACCTCCACCCATCGCTGAAATTATTAAAATAATGTAGAAATTATAAAATAAAATATGCAAAATATACATTTTTAACCCTTAGATGCCACACTGGGGTGCAGCTTACCCCAGTCGTTTCTTGCGCATTTTAGAATATGTAAAACGACGAAATCGATAATTATGACGACATCTGTCGTTCATTTCATTTCATATTTTTCATTTTTCGTTTTCATTTTCAGGGTGGCCACAAGATTTAATTATTCAATTTTCCAGACATTTCCTTGACTTTTCCCTGACTTTCAGACAAATTTTCGTGACAAAAAAGTATTAAAAATGCGTACAAATTTTCAATAATAATACTATTGAAATTTCTCCAAAATCACTTAAAATTTGTAAAAATTTCTCAAATAACAACCTTGGAAATCTCTTAAAAGTCATTGAAATTCATAAATACATCTTAAAATTCCACGAAATCACTTCAAATTAAAGTACATTAAAATCTGTACATAAAAATTCTTGGAAACAAAAACCTCACAAAATCCTTTAAAAATTAAAAATAATTTTTGAAATTTTTTTTAATTCCACAAGGAATATTTAAATTTCTTAGAAACATTTTAAAAATGTCAAAATTTGTTTAAATTTTTACGAATTCCACGAAAAACTTTAAAATCTCTAAAAATACGTAAAGATCTCTTAAAATTCTTGAAAACCTCTTGACATTCCATAAAATTTTACAAAATCTTTCATAAATCATAAAAATCTGGTGAGGTTCTTTCGAATTTCAATCAAATCCCTTAAAATCACTTTAAAATAATCAAAATTTCTTAAAATTCTTAAAAGCCTTTTAAAATCCTTTAAAATTCCATGAGAATATTTATAATCCCTTTAAATTTCTGAAAACTTCCAAGTTTCTTAAAATCGTTTATAATTCCATGAAAAACTTTTAAATCCTTTTAAATACGTAAAAATCTCTTAAAATTTTGTAAAATTCCACAAAATCTTTTAAATATTATACAAACCTTTTGTAATCCCTTTAAATTCCTAGAAACCTCCTACAACCTTTTAAAATTATTGAAAATCTCTTGAAATCAATAGAAACCCAAAGAATTTCAAAGAATGCCTGGAAATTCTTTATAACTCTTTGAAATCCTGACAACTACTCGTATTTCCCTGACATTTCCCTGACTTCCCTGATATGTGGCCACCCTGATTTCCGATAACTTAATTTTTTTAAGATACAAGATTAAAGTACTTATTAAACATTATACAAAAAAAAATTCAGACAAAAATATTCAATATTTCTTCATAATAACATTTTTTTCACTGGGAAATTTACCCGGGTGTGGTTAAAATTACCAGAAAAGCGTGGCAGCTAAGGGTTAAAATTGATAAATGATAAATTAAGATTCTCATTAAAATTGAAGGATTTTGGTTATTTTTAGGAACTTACATTTTTGTTTTGTGGAATTTTTGGTGTCTGAATAATCGGGGAAATCTCCAGGTGGCAAACTGCGTTCTCCTGATCCATAACATTCTCGTTCAAGCCTTTCATTCAGTACTTCTATCTTCTCCTGCACTGTAATTATAATTCCAATTTTATAATACCAATGCTTTATAACTTAATAATATTTAATTCGAAATTAGAATTTAATTTTATTTAATAGGATTTAATTTTAAAACAAACTTTGGTCCTCTTCTACATTTTAATTAATGAACACATAATCTAAAAATTCGATTTCTTCATTTTACTTAATAAATATTAAATTTGGAATGTTTCCCTCTGTAGAATTAATCAATTTTTAACTAGAATTATACATACAGAGAAAATATCTAATGCAAATATTTTTTAAGTAAAATGAAAATATTCAATTTTGAAATTGGATTTTGAATTCTTCGTTTTATGCAAAAAGTATCAGAATTAAATATTTTTTCGCTCTGTACGCAGTTTTATATTTGAAAAAATATTAGTGCTACTGAAAGAAAGAATAATTATCTATAATATTCGTTGAGTAAAATGGAGAATGGAATGTTGAGCTTAGTACTTAGGTGGAGCCATGTTCTATAAAAATTCGATTTCTTCATTTTTCTTAACAAATATTAAAGTAGGAATAATTTCCTTCTGCAGAATTAATCAATTTTTATCTAAAATTATGCATACAGAGCTAGAAAATACCTAATTCAAACTTTTGATAAGTAAAATGAAAATATTGAATTTTGGGGTCAGAGTTTGAATTCTTCGTTTTATACAAAAAGTATCGAAACTAAATATTTTTTCGCTCTGTACGCAGTCTTATACTTGAAAAAAGATTAGCGCTACAGAGCGAAAAAGTATTTATAATTTTCGTTGAGTAAAATGGAGAATGGAATTTGGAGCTTAACACTGGAGTCCAAAACTCTTAACGCACTCACGTCCAATGTTTTCGGCGCAGACGATTTCGAATTCCTTCTCAATCTGCTGGAAAAGGTCCATCAACCTGGACCTTAGAGCTGGTGCAATAGGACTTTCATCCGGATCAGTACGAAAACTTATATAGTGCAAGGAAGTCGGTTGCAAAGGAGTTCCTCCACTCTGTTGCGACTGCAACTCTGTATCCGTACTACTCTGAACTCTTGGAATCGAAATCCTCTTCACTTTCCCGGATGATTTTCCACCCGTCGTCGCCGTTGGCTCTCCAGGCATTTTAAGGTTAAACTAGCTTACACCTCTGATAAAAATATAATCACTTTATCACGAACGCTTCACTTTTTTTGAATTCTCTCAATGTTCACGTTCGTAATGCAAGTCAAGGCAATAATTTCATTGCGATAAAAAGAAAATCTTGTTTTTTGATGAAATTAAGAAAAATTCCGAAGAAAAATATAGGAATGAGTTTTGCAAAGGACGTAAACGTCAAAAGTGGTCCAAAATTAAAACCAGAAACCAGTTCTTATCACTATATCGTGAGGAATGTGATACTTAAAATAAGAGTTGACAGAAATCCATTTTTACGTTCTCTACCATTTTACATACCCATTTTACAAAGTTTCAGAGAAAAATATTTATTATTGATAGAGGAACGATAGGAACAAAGTTTTAGAAATGAAAGACGTGACTTTAAATGAAAGACGTGATTATAGTCATATATATAAACACTCGACTCTCCCCACTTTTCCCCAATTACCGCGGAATATATGTATATGACTAACGTCACGTCTGTCATTTGTCCTTCAAATATGGATGCTGGACAAAAATAAATAAAATCAATAAAATTTGTTTACTTTGATAATAGCTAGATTAGCATAGGCATATACTAGGATTTTCATGTGCTAAATACATTTGAGCATAATCAAAATATATATCTGTAAAAATATTGTGTACTTATCTTTATAGTTATAGAAAATTCATATTTGGGATTCTAATTTTCCAATAATTTATTACAATAATTAAAGATTATTATTTTTAATTAATTTATAGATTATTATTATAGTAATTATAAATTATAGATTATAGAAATTATAGAAATTATAGATTATTTATTAAAAAAATATAAAATTATATTTTTTAAATTCTGAGATTGGCAACACTGATTAGACTTCGGTTTTTTTAGTTTTTTTTTGTACTTTTTCGCGCGCTCGTGCTTTTGTTAGCGCTTCTCCGGCTTCTCCACTTGTATAACCTCAAAGAAGTGCGACAATATTCAATTGTTTTGGAGTCTTGTAAATGACATAATGAGAAATAGTCAAAAATAGTGTGAATTATAGTGTTGTGAATTATAACAATTGATATCAATTATTGTCAAAATGTTTGACGCTCACAGTATAAATGCAGAGCATAAAGACTTAATTCACGATATTGCTTACGATTTTTATGGACAACGTATGGCAACATGTTCCAGTGATCAATTTGTCAAGGTAAACAAAACTACAACAAAACTACTTTTAATTATAATTTCTTCAAACTTCGACACACAAGTGTTTACTTTTCTAATAGAAGAATGTTTTGTACTTGGCCTGATAGTGTGAATTCATTTCCAGTGAAATTAACAGTAATAATAACAATAATAACAATATAATATTAATAATAATAATAATAATAATAAATCACTCAGTTGTGTATATTAATTACAGACTTGCTTATTTGACTGATTTTTAACAATTTTAAAATGTCAAATTTTGTACTCATTTGAATTCGGTTTGACTTTATTGCCATTTTTCAAGTTTTCGATCAAAAGTCTGTAAATTGGAATAAAAGTTTTAAATTATTAATAACATGGAATATATTTAATTTAAATTAAATATATTAAAATATATTATATATTATATCTTAAAACTGCAATTGTTAGAAATATTTAATAATAGGACGTTTTTTTATTAGGAAATTAAATTTTCTATCTGTGAATCACGTTTTTATTTTTCCAAATTATAATTATTTAATATTATCATACTATATATTTGATGTAAAATTTCTTTTAGGTTTGGGATGAAGATGAACACGGAAATTGGGTCCTCACAGCATCCTGGAAAGCTCACAGTGGTTCAGTTTGGAAAGTTACATGGGCACATCCAGAATTCGGTCAGGTTCTTGCCACTTGCTCCTTTGATAGAACAGCTGCTGTTTGGGAAGAAATTGGTATTAAATTTCTACCAATAAAAATGTTTAATTCAAGAATTAGAATTCAAGATTAGAATAGTTTTTTTTATCTACTTTGATTAATTTGAATAATATATGTACCTGCTAATTAATTCCTAATAGTTGGAGAAGGCTCAGGCCCTGGAGAACGTGGAATGCGACATTGGGTTCGGAGAACAAACTTAGTCGACTCTCGTACGTCTGTCACTGACATAAAATTTGCACCAAAAACTTTAGGACTTTTGCTTGCAACTTGTAGTGCTGATGGTGTTATTAGAATATACGAAGCTCCAGATGTGATGAATTTAAGTCAGTGGACTCTTCAACATGACATTAGTTGCAAATTGGCTTGCAGTTGTATTACTTGGAATCCTTCTTTATCCAGGTACAATTATAAACTTCGAATAATTTGCTTATAGTTTTTAATACCTTGTTAAAATCTATAATGATTGTTTTAATTTCTAAAATTTCAAAATAATTCCCAGATTGCATCCACCGATGATAGCAGTCGGGAGTGACGATACAAACACCTCCAGTGGAGGAAAAGTATTTATCTACGAATACTCAGAAAGTGGAAGAAGGTGGACAAAAACAGAAACCTTATCAAATATCGTCGACCCAGTTCACGATATAGCCTTTGCACCAAATTTAGGAAGAAGTTTTCACACATTAGCGATCGCTACCAAGGATGTTAGGATCATGACTCTAAAACCAATGCCGTAAGTTTCAAAATCATACATTATTAGTTCTTACTTATTATAGAAACAAGGAACTTAATGCAAAAAAAGAAAAATAATCTAAGTTTGCTAAATAATTTAGATGAATGATCTTTCTCATTTCAGAGACTCAGCACAAAGTGGATTATCGCGTTTCGAAATAACGTCGTCTGCTCAATTCGACGATCATTATTGCACAGTATGGCGAGTGTGCTGGAATATCATGGGCACGATTCTCGCAAGTTCCGGAGATGACGGCTGCGTTCGACTTTGGAAGGACAACTACATTAACAATTGGAAGTGCGTAGCGGTGCTAAAAGGAGATGGAACTTCCGCTCAAAGTGCTGAGACGCCTGTAATAGCGACGACTCCCAATTCCAGCCATAATGCTGGAAGTACAACGCCGCTTTCCACCACCAGGTACTACAAATTGGGTTCCATCAGTCATCCAAATCAAGTACCCTGGCATTGAAAGGAAAGCACGCTTTTTTCTTCTCGGAGTATTTAATATCAATTTCAAAAAGGAATTTATTAGGAAATTCAATTTTGATAAATAATATTAAATATTCTCAATTTTTTAAATCGGTATTCAGTTTTATTTTCGTTAAATACTCCGAACGAGGCTCGATCGAATGTAATTATCTCCCTTTTTTCTTCTTCCGTACTTCCTATTTCACTATTATTTCTCTTTCATAGTTTCTTAGTCATATCGATTCAGTTTAATTCAGTTTTTAATGAAACGTTTGAACCTAAGTGCATTTACTACTAAAGACTATAAAAAATTGCATATATGCCGATTGAAGAAATTTAATAAATGTATAATAAATGAGTGACAGAAAGCTTGTATTTTTCTCAATAAATGAAAAATTAATGAATAAATCAATAGAGAGTTCTTTTATTTTTTCCTCTCGATTCCTTTTTTATGTAGGGCGATGAATGTAGATTTTGTAGAATCAATTTTTTTTTATCGAATTGAATCAGATATGTTTGTTAGTTTCAGAACCGTAAGTGTTGCTACAGTTACGGCGGAAAAACCTACGATTAGCATATCAACTACCAGTAAGTGGCAGGCTCCTGTTATAAAAGGAAGATTCAGTAAATCGGTGTGGATAGGAAATCCTAGCGAGCCAACCCCGCCACCTCCTCCGATTTTAGATCATCCGAAGTCTAAAAAATAAGAGATGATGTAAATATTGACGGCCTGATGGCCTCTGGACAGGAAAAGGGGACAATACAGTGAATTTATTTACAACTGTCAATTTTTTAAATTTTAAGTAGAAAAACTTGTCTTCAAATTTCTAAGGTTCCAATTTGAAACGTAGACTTCTATTATTATGGGTTTTTTTTTTAAATGTTTTTAAATTTTAAATCATATATTGTGCAGTGCTTAATTTATTTTTAAATATTTAATCTGTATCTGCTCATATTTGAAAGCCTTCGAAATTTGTTTATAGAAATATTTAATATTATTTTTTGAACCAAATAACTAGTAATTGTAGCTTTACAATTAATTCATGCTTGGATACATATTTAACTCTTTCATATCTCTTAACTTTTAAGGTATAGATATTATATATTATTTTATTTTCTAGATAAAAAAGTAGGTACGTAATTGCTCATGGACATTTATTTATTTATTTATTTATTATTACAAAATTAAGGCATCGTATGTGATGTCAAATGTAAGTAAAAGAAAGAAAAATAAATTGTAAAATAAAAAAAAGCATAATTGCAGTGTTTTCTTTGTAAAATATTGAGACTATTATTATTCGATTTCAAAAATGTTGAGTTTTTCAGCCACTGCTTTTTCCTATCGCGAAATAGGAAACTTGCTTATTTTCGCGACTTGTACATTTAATAGCTATTTTCCATCATATTTTCTTCTGTATCTACTACATATTCGAGAAATGTATTTTTCATAACAATTTATTGATATTAACTTTATATTTATTTACTTTATATATTCTTAATTTCAAATTTACCCGCCATTTGACAACATTTTTTACATCAAATTCCGACTTCGGAAAATGGCTTCGTTGCGTGTAAACACGCAA
The DNA here is from genome assembly GCA_900474325.1 of Synergus umbraculus. Taxonomy (NCBI): domain Eukaryota; kingdom Metazoa; phylum Arthropoda; class Insecta; order Hymenoptera; family Cynipidae; genus Synergus; species Synergus umbraculus. Next base: position 86,994 of record UCOK01009015.1, read on the forward strand.
TAAATACTAACATATGTATATATATTTGTGCATGTGTATTCCGTTCATTTCGCTGTTCCATCCATTCATTGTTCCATTCCACATTCCATTCAATCACATTTGTGGCGGTCTCGCGGTAATTGTTGTTCTGCTTACAAAAATTAGACTATTTTTTTTTAAAACGAACTTTATTTTAATGTTAAATGTATAGAATTTTCTAATTCTTGCCGTTGAAAATATTTACTACCTCGTCTATTATTTTCACAAATACTTATAGGGTTTTATAACATTCCAAATGCCGCAAATGCCTAATGCATAAAAAAATTTGGGGTTAGATATAAGAATGTTTAAATGTCAGAAATGCAACGATTTTTAAGTGTATTTTAATAAGTATAAAGAAAAATCGTTAAATGTGTGCATTAAAAATAATATAAAGTCACTGAAAGAAAATGGAAAGTGCTAAGCCCAAATCTTGATATAAAATCATGTTTTCTCTTCTAACCTCAAAAGATTTTACTTTTTTCTTTTATCCATTTTAAAATCCATAAAATTTGTTAAAATAACCAAATCAATCTTGCAGTATTTTATAAGACTCAACGATTTCTAAGTTATCTGAACTTAAGCGAGTTGGACCCAAAAGTGTTAAGCTCAAAATTCCATTCTCCATTTTACTCAAAGAAAATTATTGATAAATATTTTTTCGCTCTGTAGCGCTAATCTTTTTTCAAAAATAAGACTGTGTACAGAGCGAAAAAATATTTAATTTCGATACTTTTTTCATAAAACGAAGAATGCAAAATATAACTCCAAAATTCAATATTTTGATTTTACTTCAAAAATATTTGAAATAAATATTTTCTCGTTCTGTACGTATAATTTTAGCTAAAAATTGATTAATTCTACAGAGGGAAAAAATTCCAACTTTAATATTTATTGAGTAAAATGAGGAAATCGAATTTTTAAATTAAAACTTGGCTCCAAATTCCTTAAGAGAAGATTCTATAGATTGTATAATCGTATAATTATTACAAACTTTGATTAGTAATAACAGCGAGGAAAAATTGTTTTCAATTAAACTTGGGATACTGTTTTACACTGTTTTAAAAGACGGTTGACGGTATATTTTTATTTTATTTTCTATTTCAGGTGATTTCTGCAAAAAGAAAATATTATGACGTCAATTATAAAATTGACGGCGATTAGCGGGGCAATGGATGAGAGCCCACCCTGCTATCTATTGCAGGTCGATGATTTAAAAATTTTGCTGGACTGCGGATGGGACGAAAATTTCGACCAAGAGTTTATAAAAGAGTTGAAAAGGTAAATTGGATTATTTAAGGTCGTTGGACCCAAATATTGAGCTACAAATTCCATTCTCCATTTTACTCAGTCAAAATTATAGATAAATATTTTTTCGCTCTGTAGCACTAATCTTTTTTCAAATATAAGAATGTGTACAGAGCGAAAAAATATTTAGTTTCGATAATTTTTGCATAAAACGAAGAATTCAAAATCTGACCAAAATTTAATATTTACATTTTAATTTAAAAATATTTGAATTAAATATTTTCTCGCTCTGTAGGCATAATCCTAATTAAAAATTGATTAATTCTATAGAGAGAAAAAAATCCTGAATTGAATATTTGTTGAGTAAAATGAGGAAATCGGATTTTTAGATTAGAACTTGTCTCCGACACCCTTAAACAATAAGAAAGTGAATTTAAAATTCATACAATCTTAATTCATATATTAAAGAATATCTTAAAGTAATATTAATTTATTTTTATACAGGCACGTCCATCAAATAGATGCAGTTCTTCTGTCTTATCCCGATCCATTGCATTTAGGAGCTTTACCATATTTAGTGGGAAAATGTGGGCTTAGTTGTCCTATTTATGCAACCATCCCAGTGTATAAAATGGGACAGATGTTTATGTACGATATGTTTCAGGTAGTTTTCCTAATAACTTCGATTTTATTGTAGTAATTAATTTTAGAAACCTTTGAGTTTACGAAATTAAAAATTCCAAAGCGATCGGAATTTTACACAACGATAAAATTTATAAAGATTTTGTAAAGAACGTTTTATTTTTCAGTCTCGGCATAATATGGAAGATTTCGATCTTTTTACGTTGGACGATGTTGATGCGGCATTCGACAAAATTCATCAGTTAAAGTATAATCAGAGTACTTCTATGAAAGGAAAAGGATACGGAGTTACCTTAACGCCTCTTCCAGCTGGTCACATGATTGGTGGCACAATCTGGAAGATAGTGAAGGTTGGTGAAGAGGATATTATCTACGCTGTAGATTTTAATCACAAAAAAGAGAGGCATTTGAACGGTTGTGAATTGGAGAGACTGCAGAGGCCCTCTTTACTAATCACAGATGCTTTCAATGCTACTTATCAGCAAGCTAGAAGAAGAACCAGAGATGAAAAATTGATGAGTAAGGGTCTTGAGTATTATTTTTTATAATATGTATTTCCTGGGTGACCAGAAAACCGGGAAATAATAGTCATAGGATTATTGATCCAAAATCTACATGAAATTATCATTTTTAGCCAATATTCTACAAACTTTGCGAGGAGGTGGAAACGTTCTTGTTGGTGTTGATACTGCTGGTAGAGTTTTGGAACTTGCTCACATGTTGGACCAGCTCTGGAGAAACAAAGATTCGGGATTGCTTGCTTATTCACTCGCTCTTCTAAATAACGTCAGTTATAATGTTGTGGAGTTCGCCAAATCTCAAATCGAGTGGATGAGCGACAAGTTGATGCGGAGTTTTGAAGGGGCAAGAAACAATCCTTTTCAATTTAAACATCTTCAACTTTGTCATAGTATGGCAGAATTAAATCAAGTTCCAAGTCCTAAGGTAGGATTTCGTTCAAAGAAAATAATTTTAAACGCTTTCAAATTCCAATACTCAATGAAAAAAAAGTGTTAAAGTTTTAGCCTATTTTTAAAACAAAATTCTTTGAATTTTAGGTAGTTTTGGCTAGCACGCCGGATATGGAATGCGGATTTTCGCGTGAACTTTTTCTCCAGTGGTGTACGAATCCTCAGAACAGTATTATTATAACGAGTAGAACATCGCCGGGAACTTTAGCTAGAGATTTGGTAGAAAAGGGAGGAAACAGAACTATCACATTAGATGTAAAGAGGCGTGTGAAATTGGAGGGTGGTGAGTTAGACGAACATTTGAAAAAGGAAAAACAGAAACAAGAACAACTCAGACAACAACAGATGTATGTATTTTATTTTATATTTAATTCTTCTCATTACTATTTTATTAAGGGCGTTGGACCCAAGTGTTAAGCTCAAAATTCAATTCTCCATTTTATTCAACGAAAATTATAGGTAAATAGTTTTTTGCTCTGTAGCGCTAATCTTTATTCAAATATAAGTCTGCGTACAGAGAGAAAAAATATTTAATTTCGATACTTTTTGCATAAAACGAAGAATTCAAAATCTCACTTAAAAATTCAATATTTTCATTTTACTTAAAAAAATATTTGAACTAGATATTTTCTCGCTCTGTACGCATAATTCTAGTTAAAAATTTATTAATTCTACAGAAGGAAAACATTCCAAACTTAATATTTGTTGAGTAAAATGAAGAAATCGAATTTTTAGATTAGAACTTGGCTCAACACCCTTAATGAAACATATAAAAGAAAACTATAACCGATTTTGTCTTTCCAGGGAAACTGCAGATGTGAGTTCAGAATCGGATGATGAGATAGAAGTCGGAGGTGGAAAAGGAAAACACGATTTACTTGTCAAACTGGAAACCAAGCCTGGATTTTTCAAACAGAGTAAAAAGCAATATCCGATGTTTCCCTTTGTTGAGGAGAAAGTTAAAAGTGACGAGTATGGAGAAATTATCAAGTGAGTATCTATTATGTTATTATATAAAATTCGTTTCACATATAAATCTACGGAAAGTAAAAGTTGTTAAAGAGTTTTTAACAGTTTAATTCATATTTTTCAGACCGGAGGATTACAAAATAGCGGAAACAGTTCCTGAAGCCGAAGATAATAAAGAAAATGTGGAGATGAAACAAGAAGACGTTGTACAGCATCCTGATTCCGGTTCAGATATTCCAACGAAATGTGTGGTTACATCGAGAACTGTAGCTGTAAACGCGTCTGTGACATATATAGATTTTGAGGGAAGGTCCGACGGCGAGTCTCTACAAAAAATTTTGCAACAATTGAAGCCCAGAAGAGTCGTTTTGGTGAGGGGTTCGTCAAAAGACACAGAAATTCTTGCCAAACAGGCTCAGCATGCAGGAGCGAGAGTTTTTACTCCAAATAGGGGTGAAATAGTAGACGCAACGACTGAAACTCATATTTACCAGGTACAATTCATAAAAATCAATTTAATTATATTGCAATCTATAATTGAATAAAAAAGACAGTTTGCTAATTGAAATCTTTTGTTTGATACTTTTCAGGTTCGATTAACTGACGCTCTTGTGAGCGGTCTCAATTTTTCAAAGGTCAGAGGGGAAAGCGAAGTGGCATGGATTGATGCAATGATCGTCGCTCGAAATCAAATTTGCGAAGATGCTGTCAATGATGCTGAGGATAATAGTGAACAAATTCTTACTCTCGAGCCATTGGCGTTAAATAATGTAAGTTTATTTAAACTATTATTTTAAAATTAAATCACGACGTGATAAAAACTAAGGGCCCTTTTCTCTGATTTTATCACTATTCATAAATTAAAAAATATATAAATATCTCAAATGAATTTCAGGTACCTGGACACCAAACTTCTTTCATAAACGAATTGAAGCTCCTTGACTTCAAACACATTTTGCATAAAAATAATATTCCAGCAGAAATCAGTGGTGGTGTTCTCTTTTGTTGTGATAACACGATAGCAGTTAAAAGGGTAATTATTTCAAACAAAATAGTTATATATTTCTCATTAAGGGAGTTGGAGCCAAGTTCTATTCTAAAAATTCGATTTCTTCATTTTACTCAACAAATATTAAGTTTGGAATGTTTTCCTTCTGTAGAATTAATAAATTTTTAACTAGAATTATGCGTACAGAGCGAGAAAATATCTAGTTCAAATATTTTTTTAAGTAAAATGAAAATATTGAATTTTTAAGTTAGATTTTGAATTCTTCGTTTTATGCAAAAAAATATCGGAACTAAATATTTTTTCGGTCTGTACGCAGTATAATATTTGAAAAAAGATTAGTGCTACAGAGCGAGAAAATATTTATTTAATATTTATTTAGGAAAATGAAGAATGGAATTTTGAGCTGCACACTTGGGTCCAATGGCCTTAATTCTTTTCCTATTTGTTCGTAAATTAAATTACTCAACTAATCTAATCTTAAATTCATTTTAGCCTGATTCCGGTGGTAAGCTGATATTAGAAGGATGTATATCCGAACACTACTATAAGGTTCGCGAATTGCTATATGAACAATATGCAATTGTTTAATTTTAAGTCTATAATAAGTAGAACTGTTTATATTATACTGTCTTATTTTATAAGGAAATACATTTTAAACTGGATATTTGTTACTCACTTCTACTCTGTAACAAGAATTAATTGTATACATTGTGATTTAGTTTTTTAGATTAATGATTATCCAGTGGGCAAAAAAACATTAACTTCTTGAGAAGGTTCTAAAGACGTTCCTAGGACATCAATTGGACTGACACAAACATCCTAGGAACGTCTTTAGAATCTTATCAGGACGTTAATGTTTTTGTGCTCATTGGGTAGTTTTACATTTATAAGTAAATTCATTTTTTTTTCAATTGTACAGTACAATACATACTTGACTCAAAACTGAACAATATTTTATAGAATATTATTTCCATTTATTCTTAATTTTGTAAGAATTTTTTTTGTGGTCATTATTATTCCTCTTTTTAAGGGTGTTGGACCCAAGTGTTAAGCTCAAAATTCTATTCTCCATTTTACTCAACGAAAATTGTAGATATAGATTTCTCATTCTGTAGCGCTAATTTTTTTTCAAATGTAAGATTGCATACAGAACGAAAAAATATTGAGATTCGATACTTTTAGCTTAAAACCAGGAATTCAAAATCTAAGTTCAAAATTTAATACAAAGAATACAAAATTGGACTTCAAAATTGAATATTTTTATTTTACTAAAAAATATTTGAATTAGATATTTTCTCGCTCTGTACGCATAAATCTAGTTAAAAATTTATTAATTCTACAGAAGGAAAACATTCCAATTTTAATATTTGTTAAATAAAATGAAGAAATCGAGTTTTTAGATTAGAACTTGGTTCCAACATCTTTAAGGGCGTTGGACCCAAATGTTAAGCTCAAAATATTTTTTCGCTCTGTAGCGCTAATCTTTTTACATATATGAAACTGCGTACAGAGCGAAAAAGTATTTATTTTCGATTCTTTTTGCTTAAAACGAGGAATTCAAAATCTAAGTTCAAAATTTAATATTTTCATTTTATTTAAAAAATATTTGAATTAGATATTTTATTGTTCTGTACGCATAACTTTAGTTAAAATTTGTTTAATCCTACAGAAGGAAAAAATTCCAAATTTGATATTTGTTGAGTAAAATGAAGAAATCGATAAATATTTTTTCGCTCTGTATCACTAATATTTTTTCAAATATAAGACTGCATACAGAGCGATAAAATATTTATTTTCGATATTTTTTGTATAAAACGAAGAAATCAAAATCTAACTTAAAAATTGAGTATTTTCATTTGACTTAAAAAATATTTGAATTAGATATTTTCCCACTCTGTACGCATAATTCTAGTTAAAAATTGATTAATTCTACAGATGGAAATAATTCCTACCTGAATATTTCTTGAGCAAAATGTAGAAATCGACTTTTTAGATTAGAACTTGGTTCCAACACCCTTAATTATTATCAATTTGTTATTACATATACCTATGTATATTACTGGAAATTTTCCAATATTTCGGAAAGATTTCCAATATTCCAATGTAACTTAACCGAATATCTAATCATGATTCCTGTTAAGTGTTAAGTCATAATTTTAGGTCATTTTAAGCTTTTAAGGCGCTTGGAATTGAAATGTAAGTCTGAAAATCTGCCATGTAAGGTATTCTTAATTGACGAAAAAAATAAAGTTATTAAGTAAATCGTAAAAACATATTCTATCATAGAAAACTCGAGTTAATGACAGCTAACCTAAAAATAGATAACGCATTTTTTATGTGAAAGATATGGACCAGATACTTGTTTATTATTTCTAAAAATAGAAACGAGATAGTAAAGCATATTTATTATGGTTGTCGATTTAAATCTTATTTACGTTTGCTCTTCAATTTAAAAACAAATATTTCGATATTAAAAATAATAATTTCTAATATGTAGAAAATTAAACTTTTATATGAACTTGAAATGATTTGACAGTTCATAAAATTAATTAGGTATATATAGATAATAGATATGTATCAGATTTTGTATAGAGGATTTGCAGAAAATTATAAAAAATCTAAATCGAAAATATAAAGTGACTATACTTTTATATCTATTTTTAAGGGATGAAACTAGAAGGTTTCCAGTAACAGTGGAGGATGCAAACTTCTCCCTCAAGACAAACGACACTTTTGAACATTTTTTATTCAAATTAGAGGAAAATCATCTCGACATTGATTCATTATTAATTAAAATAAAAGTTGAATCATTTAGAGGGGAAAGACACGTCGGTAAGAAAATCGTGGGAAATTAAAATATCTAAATAAATGTGTATAATTTCTTTAATTTCAATTAAGGGTGTTGGAGCACAGTTCTACTCTAAAAATTCGATTTCTTCATTTTACTCAACAAATATTAAATTTGGAATTTTTTCCCTCCGTAGAATTAATCAATTTTTAACTAGAACTATGCGTACAGAGCGAGAAAATATCTAGTTCAAATATTTTTTAATTAAAATGTAAATATTGAATTTTGAAGTTAGATTTTGAATTCTTCATTTTATGCAAAAAGTATCGAAACTAAATATTTTTTCGCTCTGTAGCACTAATCTTTTTTTAAATATAAGACTACGTACAGAGAGAACAAATATTTAGTTTCAATACTTTTTGCATAAAACGAAGAATTGAAAATTCAATATTTTCATATTACTTAACAAATATTTGAATTAGATATTTTTAAAAAATTCAATTTCTTCATTTCACTTAACAAATATTAAATTTGGAATTTTTTCCCTCTGTAGAATTAATCAATTTTTAACTAGAATTATGTGTACAGAGCGAGAAAATATCTAATTCAAATATTTTTTGCTTAAAATGAAAATATTCAATTTTGAAGCTAGATTTTAAATTCTTCGTTTCTTGCAAAAAATATCGAAATTAAATATTTTATCGCTCTGTACATAGTCTTATATTTGCCAAAATATTAGCGCTACAGAGCGAAAAAATGTTTATCTATAATTTTCGTTAAGCAAAATGAAGAATAGAATTTTGAGCTTAATACTTGGGTCCAACGCCCTTAAGTTAAAATTATATTATTTAGAAACTTTCTAATATAAATTTGATTTAATTACGAAATTATTTTTTAAATAAATTTAAAACAAGTTGCAAATATCGTTTGCTTAAATACAGGGTAAGTCTAACTATCCGAGCTTATACGGCTGTATAAAAAAAAACGAAATTTTCTTTTGCAAGAATGTATTGAAATTTTAGTTTTTGCAAAAAGAATTTTCGGTTTTTTTTTATATACAGCCGCATAAGTCCGGAAAGTGAGAACTAAGACATTCTGTATACGATTAAAAAATTTATAAATTATTAAATTAATTATTCAATTTCAAATTTATTTTTAAAAAGGCCTGTATACGGTTGTTTTATGTCCATTTAATTTATTTTAAGATTAGCATAGGTTGATTATTATTAATTCGTTTTCAGTCGTTTCATTTATTTTCTCATCATTTTGTAAAATATTATGATTATAGGGTTGAAGTTTCAGAAGTCTAATATTCTGACGAAAATTTTTATTTTATTTTTTTTTACATATTTTGGAAAATTACTTGAAATTCTTTAAAAACTTTTAAATCTTCTGCAAGTGTCTTAAAATTGTTTAAAAATATTAAAATTCTTTAAAGTTCATTAAAATATCTTGAAATCTCTTAAAATTCTTAAAAATTCATTAAAATCAGTTAAAATGTGTTGAAATTTTGTGAAATCTCTTAAAAAATCTATTGACAACTCTTTTCAACTCTTTTAAAAATCCCTTTAAATTCCTAAAATTAATCAAAATCTCTTATAGCATCTCTTAAAATTACTTAAAATTACTATAAAATGCTTGAAATCCTTTTATAATTTTCGAAATTTTATAAAACCTTTTGCTAATTATTCTAAATTCTCTAAAATTGCTCCTAGTAAATAAATTAAAATTTTGGGTTCTGAGAATAGTGGAAACTTCTTTGTTTTGTTATTATTCCAATAAATGTAAAAAACATCATCAGACTAGACGTCTGATACTTCAACCCAATATTGTGATTGACTGTTAGATCATTTACATTTCAGGAAATAATTTCTCACGCATTAAAATAAAAATAAATAATTTCAGACAAATATGGTACAGAATATCGCATCATGGAATTTGCTTTATCAGACAGCAACGAATCCGAAGGATTACTGCATAAAGGTATATGCATCTCTTATGATTATTTCTAAAAAATAATAAATAATTTATCATTAAGTGTTAAGCTCAAAATTCCATTCTTCATTTTACTCGAAGAAAATTATAGATAAATATTTTTTCGCTCTATAGCGCTAATCTTTTTTTAAATATAAAACTGCGTACAGAGCGAAAAAATATTTAGTTTCGATACTTTTTGCATAAAACGAAGAATTCAAAATCTGACTTCAAAATTCAATATTTTCATTTTACTTAAAAATATATGAAATAAATATTTTCTCACTCTGTACGCATAATTCTAGTTAAAAATTGATTAATTCTACCGAAGGAAAAAATTTCAAATTTAATATTTGTTGAGTAAAATGAGGAAATCGAATTTTTAGATCAGAACTTGGCAAGATTTGAAATTTCCTTAATACCGTTTAATCTAAACTTTGTTTTTTGTCATTAAATATTTATAATTTACAGATTCGTCGACTAAATCGCAAGATTCAAAAATATGTAGGTTGTGTGGCATGAATACCACCAATTCAGTTGAAATTTTTAGTAAAAAAGATCCTGTTGCACAAAAACTAGATTACGTTCTGCCAATAAATGTAAGTCAATTTTTTCTAATTAATTTATAACTGAAATCCTAACTGAATTTTTAACTTTTTAAAATAAATTTTTTACTCAATTTAAAAATTCAGTAATATCTTAATAAATTTTCTGATCCTGATTTTTTTTTCAGATTTTCAAAGAAGATAATGTACCAGTCATTGTTTGTAAAAACTGTTGCACAAAAATCAACGTTCTTAGCGAATTTACAACTCAGTGTTTACAGAATGAGCAAAAACTTTTAGAAGTAGCAACTTTATTATCTTCTACAGAAAACGAGCTTGTAGAAACAAAGAAAGATGCCGCAAAATTCCAGTTGAAACAAACGTGTCCACATTTTTATACGAATTTACTCATTCCGCAGAATAATGAATCATTTAATTTTCAAAATGAGCTTCAGTTTTCATTATGCGACGATAACGCCTCAAATTTAGAATTGGAAAATATTATTAACGAAGCTATTTCTTTGAATCTAGAATCGGAGAGCATCTTAAACGACATTACAACTTTGAATTTAGAAACCGATACAATCTTAAATGATTTTGCCAATTCAAATCCGAAATGCGATGATATTTTAAACGAAACAACCCCTTTGAATGTAAAAGAGTCAAAATCAATTTCTGAAGTTTCAAAACCACTTCAAGAAATATCAAAACCAATTTTTGAAGAATCAAAAGAAATCTGCGCAGCATCAAAACCAATTTTAGATCAAGAGCTTGAAATTCAGTGCACGAGGATTCAAAGTCTAAGTAGTGAAAAACTAACTGATATAGAGATATTGGATGACCTTAACAATGAGGTCAACTTAGAGAAGAAGTCGATTAAGACGAAAAAGCGAAGCCTAAAAGTGAAGAAGAAAAGAAAATCGAAGTTGGGATTTCCCAAATCAAAAAAACAACGTAAAGAGATTATTGACTCTTTTCAAAATGAGAAAAAAGACTTGCAATGCTTTTCATGCAATTTAGAATTTCTTTCACGAGATCAATATCTTTTTCATTTAGAGCAGCATAAAAATCGAAACTGTGAAAATTCCTGTCTTCCAGGTAAAACTACAAGTTTAGAGGAAGCTTCTGATTTTAATTCAGAAGATAAATTTACTTGTGAGATTTGCCAAGCATTGTTTATTCAGAAGGAGAGATACGACTTTCATATGCAGTTCCATGCAAAGGGAGATTTGGATGTTTTAAAATGTCCCCAATGCAATAAAATATTCCAAACCGAAACCGTCCTTTGGGATCATTATCAGGTTGAACATAAAGATTTTTCATGTGTTGGATGTGACAGAATATTTGAAAGGAAAACGAGTTTAGATTATCATTTGAAAATGTCGGGTCACTCAAGTGAGTAAATTTTTTTAAAGAGATTACTCATATATGTATCGTGTAACTAGAAAAAAAGGGTCGAAGGTCACCAAAGATATCACGAAGAGTTTTATAGTAATAATAGATTTTAAACCGATTATGTAATTGTTTTTAAGGGTGTTGAAGTCCAGTTCTAATCAAAAATTTCGATTTCCTCATTTTACTCAACAAATATTGAATTTTAATTTTTTTCCTTTTGTAGAATTAATTAATTGTTAACTAGAATTACAGAGAAAATATATAATTCAAATATGTTTTAAGTAAAATGAAAATATAGAATTTTGAAGTCAAATTTTGGATTCTTCGTTTAATGCAAAAAATATTTATCTATAATTTTTATTGAGTAAAATGGGGAATTGAATTTTGTTAGTTTGACATTTGGGTCCAATGCTTTTAATTATAAATTTAAATAGCTTAAAATTAAATTAAATATTTTTATACTTCCTTAGATGTTGAGAAAATTTTAGAAGAGGAGAAAATTCAAATAACGGATTCATCTAAGTCAAAAATATTGATAACTTGTGCCAAATGCGGAGCTCGATATCGTCACCAGGAAAGATACGAATTCCATGTGAAAAGACATGAATTAGGAGAAATAAACCAATTTATTTGTACAGAATGTGAGAAAGCATTCGCCAATGAAAACGTTTTATGGGATCATTATCAGTATACACACAGAAAAACCGAAAGTTTTAATTGTTTAACCTGTGGAAAAGTTTTTCTAAAGCAGTATCTTTTAAATAAACACCAACTCAAGTTCAAACATGAGGGCAAAAAAATTGAGGTTGAATCAAATAGCAAAAATCAACGGTAAATATTTTCTTTAAACAGTCAAAAATCTGAATACTATTTTAAAAGAGTAAAAATATTAAAAAATTTATTTTTCTTTTTTACAGTTTTCCAATGGAGAAAAATGGAATGAATTCTCAAATCAAAGATGCCGTCCCACCTAAATTTCTGGACTGCGTTCTTTGTGGAGAACCAGTTTCAAATTTTGATCCCGATTCTCTGAATGACGTAGTAACTTGTGCCAAATGTAAGACACCTGGACTCTCTTTACAAGTCGATTCTGATGGTGCCAAAGTACTTTCCCGTCGAGAATATCATTGCAATTTATGTTATAAACATTTCTCGACTAAAGATAGATTAGAATATCATATAATGCGTCATTCGGAAAATATGGATGAATTTATTTGCAGTAATTGTGGCAAAAAACTCAGCACCGAACAGGCACTTTTCGAGCATCATCTCTTTGTTCATAAAGGAGCAAGACCTCATGTCTGTGACTTATGTGGTAAGTAACTTTTTACCTTTATTCAATTTTAGAAATAATCAGCACATCTTTTGCTAGTAGAAAAAATAATTCAGAAGTTTTAATTCCTGAAATATAAAATCTTGCAATTCTTTATCTAGTTTCAGGAATCTTCGTAAGTTTCCTAAAATTCTTTAAAATGCCTTTATTATCCTTCAAAGTTTGGTGAAATTCCTTTAAATTTCGTAAATTCTTAATATTTCTTAAAATTATTCAAAGTCCCATGAAATCTGATTAAATCTCTAAACAAATTTTTGAAAAGTGAATGAAATTTCGTAAAATCCATTGAATGCCTTAAAAGTCCTTAAAATTACTAAAATATACAATATCGTAAAATCCCTTAAAATCATTTAAAATTCCGTAAACTGTCATGAAATATTGCTTAAAATTCCTGACAATCTAATGAAACCTCGTCAAACATCTTTAAAGTCCTCAAAATAATTTATTATTCAGTTAAATATCTTACAAGTATTTAAAATTCCATGAAATTCCATAAAATCCCTTGAATCCCTTAAAAGTCTTTAAAATTACTTAAAACCCCATACAATACCTTAAAATGCCTTAAACATCCTTCAAAATCTGGTGAAATCCCTTTAAATTTCGAAAAATCACTTGATCTTCGTAAATATTCTTTGATATTCCATAAAATTCCACAACCTATTGCTATAATCCTTAAAATTAATAAAAATCCTATGAAATCTTATAAAATTCCTTTAAATTTTGCAAAATCAATTGATATTTCTTAAAATTACTCAAAATTCTTTGAAGTCTCATTATATCTCTTAAAAATACTCAAAATTCCTTCGAATTTCTTTAAATTCTTAAAAAATTTTTTAAATCAAATATAATTTCACCAAATCCTTTACAATTTCTGGAAATAAATATCCTTAAAATGACTTAATATTTCATAAAATATCTTAAAGTCGATTAAAATTACTTAAAATCTCCTAAAATATCATCAAATCCCATAAAATTACTTAAAATCCCATGAAATCTTATGAAATCTCGTAAATCCCTTGAAATCCACCAAATATCGTAAAATCTCTGAAAATGATTTTAAGTTTTATGCAATTTCGTAAAATCCTTTAAAATTTCTTAAAATTTCTCGAAATACTGTGAAATCACTTAATATTTCTAAAATCTCAATAAGTTTCGTAAAACCCTTTCAAATTCCTTAAAATTATTCAAGATTTCAAGAAATCTCATTAAATCTCTTAAAATACCTTAAAATCTAATGAAATTTCTTAAATTGCTTAAAAATCTCCTAAAACTTTCTCAAATTACTTAGAATTCCACAAAATATATAGTCAAATTATTAAATATTAATATATTACAAACTCTTATAAAAAAACACAGAAAAAGTTACTGTTTAATTTAAAATCTGTTTAATTTCTCAAATAATATTCACTAACCTTAGGTTTATATTTTGAAATATTTTTTTACTTCACTAATCATTTATTTTTCACATCAAGGAATCTCAAGGAGTATTAAATTAAGGGCGCTGGACCCAAAAGTCAAACTCAAAATTTCATTCTCCATTTTACTAAACGAAAATTATAGATAAATACTTTTTCGCTCTGTAGCGCTAATCTTTTTTCAAATATAAGACTTCGTACAGAACGAAAAAAAAATTTAATTTCTATGCTTTTTTCATAAAACGAAGAATTCAAAATCTACCGTTAAAATTGAATATTTTCATTTTACTTAAAAACTATTTGAATTAACTATGTTTTGGCTCTGTACGCACAATTCTAGTTAAAAATTGATTAATTTTACAGAAGGAAAAAATTCCAAATTTAATATTTGTTGAGTAAAATGAAGAAATCGAAATTTTAGATTAGAACTTGGCTCCAACACACTTAATCGGATTTTAAAGGATGTTAAAGTGATTTTAAGATATTGTACAGGATATCAAGTAATTTAAAAGACTTTTAAGGGATTCGAGGGATTTTACGGAATTTCATGGAATTTTAAATACTTATTTAATATATAGGATAAGTAAATTTCATAATTTAATTAAAATAAAAATTTCAGGTAAATCCTACCAATTTCGAACGAGACTCAGGGAACATATGAGAACGCACAGTGGAGAAAGACCTTTTGCCTGCGAATTTTGTGGCCAGGATTTCATGACGAACAACTCTTTGCGCTCTCACGTAAAAACCCACCTCAGCGATAAGAAATTTCCTTGCCAACTCTGTTCAAAGCTCTTTCGACGTCAGCAGGACCTAAATGAACACCTGGAACGTCACTGGAAAAACGACAAATCCCTAAACTTATCTAGATTCTTCCACTGCGAAAATTGTTCCGAATTTTTTCCAACTATTCGCGTTTTAAAAACCCATTTAAAAGAGCACCACGGAATTGAAAAAGGAGATCTCACTGATCTCCATCCTTGGTTCGAGTGTGAAGACTGTCCAGAGAAATTCAAACACCAAATGTCCCTGAAATCTCATAGAGAAAAAGTCCACAAGGGGAAAACTAAACCGGTTTATCGTTGCGATAAATGTGATATAATTTATAAAACGGCGAGACTTTTGGCAAGTCACGTAAATAATAATCATGGAGGGGGAAAAAGATACAAATGTGCCCAATGTGGAAAGGAATATAATCAGTCAAAGTCGTTACAAAATCATATTTTGATTCACACTGGTGAAAAACCATTTAATTGCGAAATTTGTGATATGACTTTTAGGACCAGGGAGTCTCGAAATCATCATCAGAGAAAACACACTGGGGAAAAACCTTATAAGTGTCCAGGATGCGATAAAACTTTTGGCACTGCTGGACAGAGAAGAGAACACAGAAGGAAAACTCATGAAGATGGAAACGAACTGCCTTGTCCTGAATGTGGTAAAATTTGCTTTGGTGAACGCGGAGTTCGTAGTCATTTGACTATTCACTCAATTGAGAAGCGCAAAATGCTAGCTTTGAATTAATTTGTTAAAATTAATTATTAATTAATTATTCGGAATTTAGATTTTTTATATATTCCATAAATCTTTAATTATTAAGACTCATTTTCGAATTTTTAACTTTTCTTGTCAAACTTTTTTTTTGAAGCTTCTAAATGACCCAGAAAACTAAAAGAATTTTAGATTATATTTGTTTAAATTATTTTTATATTATACTGCATATATCTTTTAAAATTTTACACTAAAATATTTACTCAATTTTCATTAATTGAAGTTGAGAAAAAATTAATTGTAGCTTTTCCACTTAATGTGATTTACTAAGAGTTGTGTAGAAGTTTACTTTTATTGACAGTTAAAGGATTATTTAAAATATAAAAATATATATATTGAGTAAAAAATATAATATAAATGTTTAGCTTTAAAAAATGTATACTGTTGATTTCATTGAATATTTCTGTTGAATATTTGCTTCTAAGAATTTTTCCTAGCTTAGAAAAATTGATAAACAATTATTGTCATGATATGGAATTGAAAAAAACGAAGCTCTGAAAAAAAGTCTTGACAAAAAACATAAGAATTCGAAAATATGTTCTCAACCTCTTGATGTTTCTTAGAATAATGTATACTTCAAATAGTCGAATTTAAAAATCAAATCTATTATAGTTATAGAATAAACATTTTAAATAATGCTAGAATTGAATGCAAGCCTTTACCTTTTTATGTATTAAAGTCTTCTACATGGCGCTAATATAAATTCGTACTGATAATTGTTACTATTTTTAATTTATTTAGAAAAAATAAGTCTTGCCTTTTGGATGCTTTTATTGTGATTTTAAATTATAATATTAATATTTATTGTTATTTAAATTCATACAGATATGTTATTTGAAAAATATTTATAAAATGTATCTAAACTCTATATTCTATTTCTAGTCGTGTTACTTGTTTAGAATACATATCAGCTGCTGTCCTGTGCGTACAAAACTCTGACTGATATTTGTACTTTTATTATATATTATATGTAGTATCTTTACACATTCTCTAAAACCCATTATTCATTACTGTCTTTAAGTGTGTTGGAGCCAAGTTCTAATCTAAAAATTCGATTTCCTCATTTTACTCAACAAATATTAAATTTGAATTTTTTTCCTTTTGTAGGATTAATTAATTGTTAATTAGAATTATGCGTACAGAGTGAGAAAATATTTACTTCAGATATTTGTTGCATAAAATAAAAATATTCAATTTTGAAGTTGGATTTTCAATTTTTCGTTTTATGCAAACAGTATTGAAATTAAATATTTTTTCGCTCTGTATACAGTCTTATATTTAAAGAAAGATTAGTGTAACAGAGCGAAAAAATATTTATCTATAATTTTCGTTGAGTAAAATGGAGAATAGAATTTTGAGCTTAAAACTTGGGTCTAACGCCCTTAATTATATAAATTTAATAGACGATTTTAAAAGTTTTTATATTGTTATGTATGTCTTCCCAATAATAAAACGTAGAAAATAATTTATGCTATTCAATTATCACCTTAGTAAATCAATTTGCATAATAATTTTAAAAAATACATAAAAAAATTAATATTAAAAAAAATCGTATATTTAAAAAAATCCTTTATTTTATAAATGATAAATTAAAAGAAAAAAAACTAAGAATACATTTTCTTCTAGAGTAGCACTCTTCACATTGACAACTACTAAATGCCGGCATGTCTGACACGTTCGACTTATGTCACTAGACACGTGTCGAGAACTATCAAAATTTAAATGCCCGCGCTGTAAGATTAGTTCCAATTTTCTCCGCAATATAAGCGCTTTATTGTTGCTATATTTTTAAATATCCCAGTGGGTATTTCTTAATAAAAAATTCAGAGAATTAATATTTTTTAAAGCAATCGGAAAGTCTTCTTTTCATTGATAAACGTACCAAATATTCCCGTGTTTAATTACTTTAATTTTTATATAAAAGTGTAACGAAGGGTGAGCGAGAAGAAGGGACTACTTTGGGCGGAATGATATCCTGAAAATTGTTGATTGTTGTCGCGTAGGAAATTTTCCTGAGGGGGTGTGTCGTCCCTTGTCCCTGATTGGCTGAAATTTTCAGCGAGGAATACGCACACATTTCTAAACGCACGTCCGTGTAGAAATTCAGGGCTGTAAGTATTGGAAATTCAATGCAAAAGGTGTTTTACATTTTTATAAAACATTTATAATCAAAAATATAATGTAGATATTTCAAATATTTGAATAAGTTACAAGTTCTTGAATAATAAGTTTTCGGAATAAATTTCACACCTGTACAAAGTTTCAGAAATTAAAATATCATAATATTCTGTAAAAGCAAAGATATTTACGATTCAAATAAGGAATTTAAGAAATTGAATGGAATTGTAATAAATAGATAGTGAAAATTTAAAATTTTAAGATCAGAGAAGTTTGAAATCCACCAAATCTAATATCCCTGGCGAAGGCTTCGGATAGAAACTTTCCTATCCGAATGAATCCGATCCATTCCGAAGACACTTTTCAATCCGAATGAATCCGAGCCAATCCGAAGAAATTTTTCAATCCGAATGAATCCGATCCATTTCGAAAACACTTTTCAATCCGAATGAATCCGAAGAAACTTTTCAATCCGAATGAATCCAAATTTTCAATCCGAATGGATCCGATCCATTCCGAAGACACTTTTCAATCCGAATGAATCCGAAGCTTCAATCCGAATGAATCCGTGCCAATCCGAAGAAATTTTTCAATCCGAATGAATCCGAAGCTTCAATCCGAATGAATCCGAACCATTCCGAAGTGATTTTTCAATCCGAATTAATCCGAACCATTCCGGACAGGAATCTTCCTTCAAACTTCGGATTGGTTAGGATTCATTCGGATAGGAATCATGCGAACTTCGGATAGGCTCGGATTCATTCGGATTGAAAAGTTTCTTTGGAATGATTCGGATTCATTCAGATTGAAAATTCGGTTTCATTCGGATTGAAAAGTGTCTTCGGAATGGATCGGATTCATTCGAATTGAAACTTCGGATTCATTCGGATCGAAATGTGTCTTCGGAATGGATCGGATTCATTCGGATTGAAAAATTTCTTCGGATTGGCAAGGATTCATTCGGATTGAAAAGTGTCTTCGGAATGGATCGGATTCATTCGGATTAAAAAGTTTCTTCGGATTGAAAAGTGTCTTCGGAATGGATCGGATTCATTCGGATTGAAAAGTTTCTTCGGATTGAAAAGTGTCTTTGGAATGGATCAGATTCATGCGGATTGAAAAATTTCTTCGGATTGGCTCGGATTCATTCGGATTGAAGCTTCTGATTGATTCGGATTGAAAAGTGTCTTCGGAATGGATCGGATTCATTCGGATTGAAAAGTTTCTTCGGAATGGTTCGGTTTCATTCGGATTCGCTCGGATAGAGATTTCGCATTGGCCCGGATGACTTCGGATTGGAATCCTATCCGAAGCTTTCGCCAGGGATCCTTTATAGTTTCGAAGAATAAATTCAGAAAATATTTTTTTCCAATTTTTTTTATATACTTATACGATTATAATGCTAATTCCAAAATTAGTTAACTACAATAGGAATTCGGAGGAAATCAGAGCATTATTTAAGGTTTCTGACCGAAAATTCATAGGGGGAATTAAAATTCTAGCTTCGCTACTGGCTTACCAGGCCCGCTCGAATTTTCACTAACACACATGCAAACACTTTCGTCGGTGAACTGTGAAGCTGCGTGCGCAGTTTCACTCGCCGGTCCGGCTCGCAGGAACAAGAACTCGTCGACGTGCACTGACTGCTGCCGTGCCGCGCGACTCCTCGTGAAATCTGAATTTCCTAAAAAAGTAAAGTGCAAGTATTATTCGAAATGGCAGGAGAAAAGCGAAGCCAGGACAGCGACGAATTTGTGCGTGAAGAAACGACGATCTTGCTAGACATTGAAGGCACAACGACAAGCATAAGCTTCGTCAAGGTAACAAAGAATCGTCATGGCCGAGTGTCGTTGATCGAAACGCGCCCGGTTTATCACATTTCACCGGTTTTTCCTTCTACCCTCTGAAAGTACGCTTACCTGTCAATTCTTTTGCCCGGAAAACTCTTATCAAGCTAATTTTCTATCCTAGGAAATTTCTTACTCGTCAAAAAAACTTGAAAATTGCCCCAATTCGGGTTCGTTCTCTTCTGCAAGTTCGAACAAGTATGCCGGCTCTGCTGGTCGATTCGCACAATTCGGGGTGGTGAAATTGCCCGAAATTCTTTACGCATCAAATCTCGAATTTCTTCGTTGAAATTTGTTGAGCAGCACGAGGTTGCTGGAAATTTGTTCATTTTAATACAACCCAACGCGAATCTCGAAAATTTATTATCTCCGGTAATATTTCGAAGAATTACGAATCTTGTTTCATATTACTTTGTCGACGAAAACTCGATCGACGAGAAAAATGCTGGAGTTTGTCAACGACAGTCTCATTGTAACGGTTTTCCAACAGTTTCGGTTTCGGGTTTCAAGTGTTTCATTGCCTGATTCTTGTTCGTGAATATGAAGCTGAGATACTCTTTAAAAACATGGCTCGTGGTTGATTTTCCTATCGGTGTTGAAAAATCTGCGAGGCGTGGGGAGGAAAAACTTTCGAAATTTGTTCCTGCGGAAAATACGGAAATTGGAGAAATAAAACTCTTTTGGAGAATATTTTCTACGATTGTGATTTAGAGAATAAACAATAATCATAATAACAATGAATTTAATTTTCTTGTGGATCAGTTTCCCTTTGTCGCCAGGTGAATCTTACGTTGAGGATTTAACGGTTGAGGCTACATCCCTATAAATTAGTATTTCATGCAATCTTTTATATTTCAATAAACCTCGATATTTTTTTATTATTTGAAAAACAATTCAGAAATTTTATTCTCAAATTCGAAATTCATTTGGCCCTTGCTTCATCACCCCAATAATAAGGACTTTATTTTATATTTAAATCCTTTTTTTATTCTCATTAATGATTTTTTTGAAGCATTTTTTGTACCAAGGAATTGAATTTTATTAGATTTAGTTTACAATTGTATTGAATTTATTTATATTACAATTAACTTGTATTTTCATTTTTTATTTAAAATTTATAACTCTTTTTTAAATATTTTTCTTGTTTAAAAAATCACATTTTATATTTGAGATACTTTCTTGATCAATATTTCTGTAAATTTCTAAAATTTATTTTTGATTTTCATTGACTTATATAAATTTAAAATTTTATTATAATTTTTAAAATTTATGATGGAGCTTGTAATTCTTAGGAAGAAAAACGTTCTTTCGTGGACGACTCTATTTTTTTTTCTTGTTCGTTCGCGAGTGAACTAATTTGCATAGACGTGAAGCAAGTGGCCATTTCCCGATGTAACGGTACGAGAATCTTAGAAGCGAGGGGACAGAATTTCGATTTCTTTGTTTCATATGTAGCAAAAATAATAGGGATGATGTTAACGTAATTAAAAATGAATTCTCAAAATATTAATTCTAAATTTTTTCCACGTAATGTATTGTTGGTATCCAAATTAAAATTTTCGAAATTCCTAATATTTATTAATATATAGAAATCAATTATTCTGTTTCTCTGAAATATTAGGGAACATTTTACAAACAAGTTAGAAAGTTTAATTCATATTTTAAATAATATTTAAAAGTTTTGTAAAGTTAATAATTTTTTTTAACAATTTTCTAAAAATAACTGTTTTCAATTAAAGATTTCTTTCTTTTTCTTAAAAACCAATGAAAAAAAGTATAGAAGATAAAATTTTTTTTTATTTAGGATGAGCTTTTCCCTTACGTGCGAGAGAACTTGAAAAAATACGTGGATGAAAAGTGGGATAAGGAGGAGTTCAAAGATGACTTGGAAAAACTAAAGGAACAGGTAATTATGTTTTTTTTTCATACTTTCAATGTAATTGAAGTGCTCTAATATTTATTGTTTATTCTAACAGCAATAACTAGATAAAATGATGATACTTCACTGAGATTGAAATTTACTCTTTTTAACGTACAGAAATTTCTAAAAAGTTGTATTTGGATTTAAATTTGCCAATAGGGTATTTCCCCAGCCAAGCATGTGTTAGCACAGAAACAGCTGCTCAATTGTCAGGTTCTGACCTGCAGTTTTTTTTTTGTCCCACTCAACCTTTCCCTTCTACTGGGTTTCCGATTTGAAAATCGTGGCTATTATCTTTTCCCCTTTTTTTAAAAATAAATACCTTCTCTGATGAGAATGTAAAAATTCTCGAATAATTTATTTTTATAATTTGTAATTGATATCGAATTAAAGCTCTCTTTAAAATTTCATTGATCAATAATTATACATGAATTAATCTGCGATTAGTATTTTTCTAAAAATGAAATTGAATTAACTGCATTTTTTTAATTGACCTGAAATTTTGAAAGAACTCTAAATTCTGAAAGCCCTGAATTTCATAAACATAAAATTCCGATTTTAATGCTTTCTATCCAAAAACAAAACGTTTTTCTAAAAATTTGACATTTCTTTAGGCCAAAAAAGATGAGGAGGCAAAAGTCACAGGCTTTGTGTCAATTTCTGGTGCCACTCCTGAGGAGGAGAAAGAATCTCTTGTGAAGAATGTCCTTTGGCAAATGGATGAAGATCGAAAAACTGGAGCTTTGAAACAGCTTCAAGGTCACATGTGGCGTCAGGCCTATGAATCTGGTGCGGTCAAGGGACAGTAAGTTTGCATTCAGTTTAAATTAAAATTATTTATTAGCAATGTTAAATTTCTTGAATAAGCTACAACTGGTTTAGGTAACATTTTTGAAATTTTGATCTTGGTGTGAAATAATTGACGATATGAAGATTGGACCAATCTTTGCACACCAGAAATTTATGGCCAGATTTATCTTTTGGGCAATCATTTTCTTATCTTTTTTTACTTTTAAACCTAATTTTTAATTCTTAAAAGCGAGGTGAACAATTTTTTTTGGCCCACTTCGAAAATGGTAAAAATGGCGTTGGTATATATTATAAAAGTAAGAAGATAAACACTTTATCTTCATATATTTACATTTAAGTTACACTATTTGTATATAATTAGCTAAAATTCGTTTAAAAATTGTAACTTTACACTATTTTTATTCTATTTAATTACTTCACATCAGATTTTTTCTTTTTGAAAGTATTATCTGACACTTCATATATGTTTGAGCCATAACCGTTATCATACTTCTTTTTAGTGCACACTAAATTCATAAATATCTAAATGACGTCACAAAAAATTGTGCGTATTTACAAACTTTTGTGGAAGGTGAAAGTTACTGATTTTCGCAAATTCATAATATTGTACTCTAAATTGAATATTAAAATATTAATGCAAATTAAAGTTCGAAATTATAAAAATAAAACAAACATTTTTCACACGATTTTATTTTTTGTTTAGTGTTTATGAAGATGTCCCTAAGACTTTGAAATCGTGGACAGAAGCTGGTAAAAAAATCTACATTTACTCCAGTGGAAGCATCGAGGCTCAAAAATTACTTTTCAGTCATTCGCTAAACGGTGATTTGACGAAGGTAACTATTTTATGTTTTTATGTAAATTAACGAAAAATAATAATGATTATTTAGTATTCAGACGAAAAAATAATGCAATATATGCTTTTATTTCAGTACTTGAGTAATTACTTCGACACAGGAATGGGTGCAAAAGTCGAAGCTGACAGCTATAAAAACATTTTAAGTAAATTAAACGTAGCTGCCTCATCCGTACTTTTCCTTACCGATATCGCGAAAGGTTTGTGTATATTTTGTATCACTTAATTATTTGTATAAAACTCATTCTTTTTTTGATTTTATTATTCAATATTCTAATTCGTACTCATTTTATTATAACAGAGGCTAAAGCAGCGAAAGAGGCTGGAATTTCAGCAATGGTTGTCGTTCGTGAAGGCAACGCTCCTCTCAGCGAAGAGGAAAAATCTGCGTTCTCTACAATCACCTCCTTCGACGATTTGTCTTTTCAATCCTCAAGCAAGCGACAAAAAGTAGACATTTCCGATGAAAAAAAGGATGTTGCAGCCGAAGAAGTCCTCAAGAATGAAATTAACAGTAAGACTGAAGTGAGCGATAAGAGTGAAGTCGGTAGTAAGACTGAAAGCCCCTGTGAGCCAATGGATACTTCGGATGACATTTTAGAGGAAACTTCCAAAAAACCAGAGACTTCAAAGCCCGATGAAAAAGAATCCAAAGTTGTAGTTGAAGCTGAGCAGAAGGAAAAGGAAAAAACCAACGATTCTGCTGCTAAGGAAGAGTCGACAAAATCCTCCAGTGAAGATTCCAAAGAAAAATCTACAGAGGCGAAAAGTGCAGAAACTATATCAGAACCTACAAAAGGTCAAGATGATAAAGATGAGAAGATGTTAGTAGACGAACCTGACAAAGTTGCGAAACCTCAGGAGGTTCTTCAGAAAGCCGAAACCCCTGTCGCAGAAAAAACAAAGCAAACTCCCTCTGAAGAAAAAAAAGAGACTGAAACCTTGTCCTCAAAAGCGGAAGACTCTGATTCAAAACCAGTTCCTATTCCTGAGAGCAAGACTGAAGAGAAGAAAACTGCGGAGTCGAAACTCGAGACAGAAGCGAAATCGGACGCCAGTGAAAAAGTCGACCAACCTGAAGTCACACAAGATAATGTAGAAAAAGCTGTTGAAGCAACCGAAGAAAAAGCCACCGAATCGAAAGAAGAGAAAAAGATCGAACCGAAGGCCGAGAAAATTCCAGAAGTAGTTGTAGAGAAGGCCTCAGAAGTAGAAGCAGAGAAAGAGAAGGTTCCTGCAGTTAAAGAAAATGGAGGAATCTCCAAGGCAGAAGAAGCAAAAGAAGAGAAAACGAAGGAAGTTGAGAAAGCGAAAGAAGAATCAAAACCAGAGGTTCAACCCGAATTACGAAGTGAAAAGCCAGAGGAAAAGATCGAGGAGACAAAAGAAGCTCCAGAAAAGGTGAAGGAGACTGAAAAAGCTAAAGAAGTTGAGAATGGAAAGACTGTCGAAAATGGAAAAGCAGTGGAGAACGGAAAGGCCGCTGAGAACGCGAAGGCTGAACCTCTCGCAAAGGAGGAAGAACAGAAACTCAACGGAACGAGTAACGGTGAGAAAGCACAAAGTAACGGCGTTGCTGAGACAGAGAAATCAGACTCGAAGTCGACGGAAGCGACTTCCTCGCAAAATGGAGAGGCAGAGACTTCGGAGACCGCAGAAGCTATCAAGGTCAAAAAGATCGTAGATTCGACAGTAGCAGATGGAACTGCGGAACCTGAGCTTGTCACTCCTCCCGTTGCCGTTGCCGCGACGTCCTAATCACGTATTCGCGCGATATAAGTCCTTCATACATAACCCCCGATCCCTCGATTACTTATCTTACGACTATAAAAGGAATTCGAATCACACATACCACACCAACAAATTCACTGCAGCTCAAAGAATTATTGGGGGAAATTAGCGCCGATAGTTCCATTTTCAGGGGCTTTCGATTCAAGTTTCTTTCGCTTCGATATGTTCATTTTTTTTTTGAGCTTTGCATTTACATCTTGTCACGTAACGTGCAGTATCAAGTAATTAAGTCAGCCCGATTTCGTTCAAAAAGTTAAAGGGAAGGAAAATACGCAGCCGATTTGGGATCGATTTTATCGATGTGGTTCTAAATGTTGGTAATAAAATTTTGTCTAAGGATTTTTTCTTAATTTAAAATAAAAGCTGAAATTTTAGAGCTTGTAAAGTCAAGTATAAAAGTTTGAATAGTACAAATTTTAGGCATTTGAATTTTTGAATTTGAAAATTATAAATTTGAGGTTTGAAAATAGAAAGCTTGCTTATTGGATAAGGACAAAGAATTAGGTGCTCGTAAAATTTAAACTTTTAAGTATCCACAATTGTAAAAATCCAAATTTGAAAGCACTCGCAATTTCAACACTTTAAATTTGAGAGGACTCAAAGTTTTCAAGTTTGAAATCCGAAAGTTTTTTAATTGAAAAAAAGGATTGAAAATTGGATCTTGAAAGTTTAAATGCATCGTAATTAAGCTTCTGATTTTTTTAAAATTAAAAATTTTAATAGTTTAGATTCAAAAATTCATCGATTTAACAATTTTATTCGTTCAAACTTCAATACTGTGAATTTTAATCAATTCTAAATTTCATGGCTCAGAAATAGAAAGCACCAAAAAATATTTATCATATTTAAAATCTTTCTCTATCGTTGCCGGCAGTAATTCAGTTTCGATAACTTTTTGTATAATGATGATTCTGGGTTTATATTTGACGTTCCTATTAAAAGTTCTGAATAATTTAAACGTTTTGAACACTTTAGGTAGTTTTTCAAACAAATGTTCTGGTGCTGTGCTGCGTTTGGTGACGCGATCACGGTCTACATATTTTTATGTATTCGGGAACTCAGGAATTAAGTCGTCGAGTATTATGCGAAATTAAAAGACCGATAAATTGGATCATCACTCGCAAGTAGTGTTGTCAAATTCCCAATTTTTCTAAATCTCTGGAAAGTTGAGAATTTAACGACTCTAGTCCCGCGAGAATGTCTTGGACATTCTCGTATTATTTTCTAAGCTTTTTACACTTACACCCTTAAAATTTCCTTCAATCTTAAACGCGATTTTACTTCCTTTTCACATTCTTTAACTTAAGTATAATCTGACGATTATCGAACTTGTTATTAGCTGTGTATAATTTTGGTACTGCTTTTTTTTATTGATTTACTTCTGTTCGCCAAGACTTTTGTTCTCTCCCACTTTGTTCTAAAATCTAAAGAGAAAGCGCTACAGTATGATAAATCCGTAAGATAGGGAACTCGTAGATGGAGTATGATATACGAAATATACTCTGTGCCAAATGACCTAAAAAAAAAAAGTCATTTTTCATCGTATTTTTATGTCGAGACTTTGTGTCAAGAAACTGAAAACAGTCGATCTTTGCTTTCACTTAAGACTTTCCAATTATTTCGATTATTTCAAATTGTTTGGACCTTCGAATACTTCTTCAAAAAATCGAAGAATTTTCACTAACACTTTTCGCTATTCAATTTTAAATTGAATTTGTCACATTAAAATGTGAATAGTGAGAATTCTTTTGAGAGAGGTACGAAACACATGGAGTTGGCTTTAGATTGTAGTGCGTCTTTCGTGCGTAGTACTTAAGCTCATGAATACTTTTTACTCTTCGTACCATACACTTTTATACAGTGTTTAAAAGTACATACGTAGTCGTATCATCCAGTTTTGTACTCGAATATTTTTTCCCCCGAAAAAAAATCCGCGCTAAAGTCTCCTTCGGGATTCGGAAGTGGAAGCGATGCAGTCGATTCTTGATGGATCTTAGACTATGAAAAGGGGATTCAATTATTTATTCTTATTTAAGTCTACAAAATTTTCTGTGATGTTTACGATATTAGTAGTGACTTAAAAATCGATGTTTCGGATAAATCAGTAATTACGACTGAAAGGTAAATCTAGCTTTGAATAAAAGTAAATTAAAATATGGTTTGAAAGTTGATTCCATCAACTTCGTATTGCGACTGTGTTAACTTTCTGATTCGGTGATAGCTCTAGGAAAACGCGACGAACAAGTCATTATTTATTTTATGCATTATGACCAAGTTATTTCAAAGAGTGCCCAACTCAATAATAATTACAATTGTGCGTTTATAGAAAATATTAAAATACAGACATACAAGCTTTGAAGAATATTTTTACTTACAGATAATCAAAGATTCAATCTTGCCAATTTTTTTATTTTGAAGAAGCGTATCGAGTTTAAAGGCTCCTATGAAACTTACAAAACTCTTAGGATAATAGTTTAATAGTTTGTTGCATAATAATTTTAATTTTCACACGTATACGTATAGATTTATAATCTCAATCGAGGACTTGATTTCTCAAAGTCTTTAAAGTTCGCACAATTTTCTTTTCGTCTGGAAACGATGGTTGATACCTTTGTGCGGAATTTTTTGATTTTTTTGAAATAGGGATTTCTTTTTTGTCAGTTGTAGTTTATTTTTCTTTTGATCTTGGAACATTCCCTGGAAAGATCGACTGATCGTTGAAGACTTATGATAAAAAATTACTGATTAGAGAGACTGCCTTGGTTAACTGTGTAATAAACTTAAGATCGTAGGGCGCAGGGTGTCGTTGGCGCGATCGAAGCTGTATTTTTGATTGACTTTCACGTCATCATCTAATAAGTATCATTCCATATCATCCCATACTAATGTCTGCGTCAATAATCGAGAGTGCAGTTTTTGAGAGTGAAGCGATTACCTGCGCTCTAAGAGAAGAATGCTCATTTATAATGCCATTTTTCATTTACTGTGTCCTTTCTTCGTCATATACATTCATTCGACTACGCATTTACTATAAGCTGATTAGTTCTCTAATTTTCGAAAAATATTAAATAATAAAACACATTTATAAGTTACTCTAAAGTACTTTTGTAGACCACTCTGAATTCTTATTTTTAAGCGTTTAAGGGCGTTGGATCCAAGTGTTAAGCTCAAAATTCCATTTTCCATTTTACTAAACGAAAATTATAGATAATTTATTTTTCGCTCTGTAGCGATAATCTTTTTTCAAATATAAGACTATGTACAGAGCGATAAAATATTTAATTTCGATATTTTTTGCACAAAATGAAGAATTCAAAATCTGGCTTCAAAATTGAATATTTTCATTTTACTTATCAAAAGTTTGAATTAGGTATTTTCTCGCTCTGTACACATAATTCTAGTTAAAAATTGATTAATTCTACAGAGGGAAAAAATTCCAAATTGAATATTTGTTTAGTAAAATGAAAAAATTGAATTTTTAGAAAATATCTAATTTAAATATTTGTTAAGTAAAATGAAAATATTGGATTTTGAATTTTTCGTTTTATGCAAAAAGTATCGAAATTAAATATTTTTTCGCTCTGTACGCAGTCTTATATTTAAAAAAAGATTAGTGCTACAGAGCGAAAAAATATTTAGTTTCGATACTTTTTGCATAAAATGAAGAAATCAAAATCGAACTTCAAAATTGAATATTTTCATTTTAAGCAAAAAATATTTGAATTAGATATTTTCTAGCTCTGTACACATAATTCTAGTTAAAAATTGATTAATTCTACAGAGTTGAAAAAATTCAAAATTTAATATTTGTTGAGTAAAATGAAGAAATAGAATTTTTAGAATAGAACTTGGCTCCAACAACCTTAAGGGCACTTTTGTGTCCTACAATATAGCTTGCAATAGTTTACAAATACTGCAAATTTTCCTTAAATTAATTGAACGTATATTTTTGTAATATTCTTTTGATTTTTAAACTAAGAATATTAGAACTCGTAGAATGGCACTCATAATTAATCTGGAATAAAATGTTTAAAATTGCTAATTTCAATATAATTTTTGTTGTTTTTTTTTTATATTATTTTTCAAAAATTATATTTAATAAAATATTTTCGTCGATCAAAATCAAAGGGTATATTCATATTTTTCTTGGAAAAACCAAATATTAAAAATTCAAATTTATAAAAAGTGGTTCCCTCCATGATTTATTTAAATTGTCATAATTTATTGATGCTTTTCAAATAAAAATAGGTCCTAGAGACGTGTCTACTATCACGTAGGCCACATGGAAATGGAAATATTTGTGTGAAATCTAAAATTAGAAATCTATATAAAATAAAAAAGGATTTCTATCCAGAAATTTCTATCTGTTTTTTTTTGCAAAAAAAATCATCGGCTTTTACATGTTTTAAAATAATTTAAATGAATAATTATTAATATCAAAGTGTTTGAAAATAGTTTCTTATATAATTTTTAGTTTTTTTTTTGTTTTTAAAACTACTTCTATTTTATTTATAATTATTTTTTAAAAACAATTTTAAGATAAACGGGATTATTACAACCGCTAGTGAACTTGTAATGGAGAATTATTATTAATTCTTATATATATATCTTTTTAGAAAGTCAGATGCTCCTGTTCGAGTTCTAATTAGGAGAAAATGTTCCTTTTTTACTTTTTTAATATTCCATTTGAAATTATGTAATTTAAGTATAAATTTTAGTTTACATAAGTATTTGGTATATTTTAACATTTTATTTATTATTTTAAATAATTCCTTTCACAAAAAGTTTAAATTGCTAACAGCGTTTTATTTTCGCTATATATGTTTACTTTCAAACGTTTTTATGGATTCACTTCCAGCTTACAAGAGGTCAGTCTTTGACTGAAGATCCGAGAAGCAAGTTCATTTTTAAGCGTTCCTCTATAAGCAAAAATTTAAGTTAAAAAAATCTAATATTTAAAAATAGTTGTTTGTTAACAAAATAAATTATGATACAGTGTTTGAAATTAAATTTTTACGTGTAAAGTGCAAAAAACTGATAAAAGGTTGAAATATTTCCAATGGGAGAAATTTTTGCATAAATTGGAATAAAAATTATTTATTTTAGTGCTAATTATTCGCGAAACTCATTTTAAAAAATTAATAAAAGAAATGAGAAGGAAAAAAGTGATAAAATAAGATTTTAAAAAGTTGAATTCTCGAGACTTGATACATTCTAAGATATGTACTAAGTTATGTGCATATAAACACGGGAAGTTTGTAGAAGCGTCATCGACCGAGGTCGAGTTAACATTCTTTGTAGTTAAATAAAAGAAAATAATTTCAGATAATTTTATATGAAAAATCTAAATTAAAAAAATGTGGAGCCTCATCGCAATTTTTTGGGACCCTTTCTTCCTCCTTGGATTACTTTTAGCAACGATTTATTTTTTTTTTACGTCAACTTTCGATTTTTGGGCCAAGAAAAATGTTCCTTTTCGAAAACCGACTATTTTTTTTGGAAATTTCAAAGAATTGCTCCTTTTTCGAAAATCCCAACCGGAAGGAATACTCGAAATCTACAATTGGTTTAAAAAAGAAAACTTTTTTGGCGTTTATCGAGTTCGAACGCCAAGTTTAATTATCAGGAACCCAGAATTAGTAAAAAGTATTTTTGTGAAAGATTTTGCTTGTTTTTGCAATCGAGGAATTCCTGTAAATAATTCTCAGGATCCTCTGATGGGACATCTATTCAATCTTGAAGGGAAAACATGGAAAGGACTCAGGTATTTATTTATAATTAAAAATGATTAATTTTTGTAATTATAATTATTATTAATTAATTTGTTTATTTATTTATTTATTATTTTATTCGATTTTGTTTTACTGATTTTTTTAATTTTTATTTTCAGATCGAAATTGACGCCTGCTTTTTCCTCGAGTAAAATTAAAGCTATGTTTTACTTGTTAGAGGAATGTTCGACGCAGTTAGAAAAATTGATAGTTAATATCAGTCGTCAAGATGAACCGATTATCGATGTGCGTGAGATGGCTGCAAATTTTACGATTGACGTTATTGGTTCCTGTGCCTTTGGAATTCAAACCAACGCACTTATCGATTCTGACGATTCTGAATTCAGAAAAATGGCTAGAAAACTATCTAAACCAAGTTACAAAACTACTATGTGGAGGATGCTACGTCCTGCCTTACCAAAGTAATTTTTATTTAATTTAATTATTTAATTTTTAAAATTTTTATTTGCAGAAAATCGAATTTTTTAGTTTTTTAATTGCAATTCTTAAAGATTATTTTATCTAGTTTATTCAAGTTACTTGGTGTGCAAATGATCGATCCTGAAGTGACGAAATTTTTCAAGGACGTCGTTTCTCAAATGATTGAGCAGAGGGAACAGCAGAAAATAAAAAGACACGATTTTGTGGATCTCCTGATCGAGTTAAAAAATAAGGGCACTTTAGAGATCGAAAATGGAAACAAACAAGATCCTGAAGACAATTATGCTGCTAAAGAAATGGGTAAAAATTAAATTAGGATTTTATTTGCGATTCAAATTTAAAATTCGTATTTTTTTAAAAATAATAGGTACCTTATTAAAATATGCAAAATAAATCATTTGCTATAAATAGAATTGAATAAGTAAACATTGTCGATTTTAAAATGTCATCTATAGATAAGATAATTGTTATCAATGCCTTAATTAAGCGAATTGGGACCGAGTTCTCATTTAAAAATTCGATTTCTTCATTTTACTCAACAAATATTAAATTTGGAATTTTTTCCTTGTGTAGAATTAAGCAATTTTTAACTAGAATTATGCGTACAGAGCGAGAAAATATATAATTCAAATATTTTTTAAGTAAAATGAAAATATTGAATTTTCAAGTCATATTTTGATTTCTTCGTTTTATGCAAAAAGTATCGAAATTAAATATTTTTTCGCTCTGTATGCAGTTTTAAATTTGCAAAAAGATTAGCGCTACAGAGCGAAAAAATATTTATTTATAATTTTTGTTGAGTAAAATGAGGAATAGAATTTTGAAAAAAAAACTGATGGAAATTATTAATCATTTTAGAACTGGATGAAAATGTAATAGCAGCTCAAGCATTTGTCTTTTTTGTTGCTGGTTACGACACTTCTGCAAATACAATCGCTTTCTGTTTGTACGAATTAGCACTTAATCAAGAAATCCAAGAAATTACCAGACGAGATATATTGGATTCTGTTGAAAAATACGGCGGAAAGTTAACTTATGACGCTGTACAGGAAATGAAATACCTTGACATGGTCGTCTCCGGTAAATTAAATTAATCTTAAAATTAAAATTAAATAAGTCCTAAGATAAATTTTAATTTAGTTTATTTTTATAATTTTGTCTACAGAAACTTTGAGAAAGTATCCTCTTTCGCCTCTTTTATCGAGGAAGTGTGAGTATCCCTATAAAATTCCAGGCACTGATGTAGAATTGCCTGTAGGGATGAGAGTGATAATTCCGATTTACGGTCTTCATCATGACCCTGATTATTATCAAGATCCTGAAAACTTTGACCCTGAGAGATTTAATGAAGAAAACAAGAAGAAGAGAAATCCTTTTGTGTATCTTCCTTTCGGATCTGGTCCACGAAATTGTATAGGTCTCGAATTAATTTTTATATTAAGGGCGTTGGACCCAAGTGTAAAGCTCAAAATTCTATTCTTCATTTTACTCGACGAAAATTATAGATAAGTATTTTTTCGCTCTGTAGCGCTAATCTTTTTTCAAATATAAGACTGCGTACAGAGCGAAAAAATATTTAGTTTCGATACTTTTTGCATAAAATGAAGAAATCAAAATCTAACTTCAAAATTTTTATTTTACTTAAAAATATTTGAATTATATTTTCTCGCTCTGTATGCATATTTCCAGTTGCAAATTGATTAATTATACAGAGGGAAAAACTTTCAAATTGAATATTTTTTGAGTAAAATGAAGAAATTGAATTTTTAGATTAGAACTTGACCAAAGTGTAAAGCTCAAAATTCTATTCGTCATTTTACTCAACGAAAATTATAGATAAGTATTTTTTCGCTCTGTAGCGCTAATCTTTTTTCAAATATAAGACTGCATACAGAGCAAAAAAATATTTAATTTCTATGCTTTTTCCATAAAACGAAGAATTCAAAATCTAACTTCAAAATTGAATATTTTCATTTTAGTTAAAAAATACTTGAATTAGATATTTTCTCGCTCTGTACGCATAATTCTAGTTAAAAATTGATTAATTCTACAGAGGGAAAAAATCCCAAATTTAATATTTGTTGAGAAAAATAAAGAAACCGAATTTTAAGATTAAAACTTGGCTCCAACACCCTTAATGCTAAATAATGACTGAAATCAAAGTTGATTAAAAATAATATTCTTCTTTTTAATTTTAGGCCAAAGATTCGCTCTTTTACAAACCAAAATGGGGATAATCTCATTTCTCAGGAATCACAGAGTGGAGATTTGTCAAAAGTCATTGATTCCATTAATTTTCAGCAAAAGAAGCTTCGTAACGAGTAGCGAAAAGGGAATTTGGCTGAAAATCATTTCTTCGTCGTAATATATGATAAAATAGATTTTTAAGTTTTTGTACTTAATTTACTACGTACACATTTTTTATTTTTTTATTTTTTATTCTTTATTTTTTAATACTTCCTATTTAAAAAAATTATTTACTTTTGAGAATTTTATAATTTGAAATAATTTAATTTTGCGTTTTATAGAAAGATAAATAAATTTCTGTAAAAATATTTTATAAAACCCTTGAATTAATTAATGCCAATAAAATATTTCTTCTAGAATAGATTAAAATAGTTTAAATTAGCCAAAAATGAGCCATGGCTATAAACTCATTTTTCGTATTTAAGGGCGTTGGACCCAAAATTTCATTTTTCTTTTTACTCAACGAAAACTATAGATAAATATTTTTTCGCTCTGTAATACTAATCTTTTTTTAAATATAAGACTGCGTACTGAGCAAAAAATATATAATTTCGATACTTTTTGTAAAAAACGAAAAATTTTAAATCCAACTTCAAAATCGAATATTTTTATTTTATTTAAAAAATATTTAAAATAAATCTTTTCTTGCTCTATACGCATAATTATAGTTAAAAATTGATTAATTCTACAAAAGGAAAAAATTTCAAATTTAATATTTGTTGAGAAAACTGAAGAAATCGAATTTTTAAATTAGAAATTGGCTCCAACACCCTTAATCAACTATCAAAATTACAATATGAATATAAAAAACATAAATATAATGTTTAAATATAATAATTAAAGATATAATAATATAATATAATATAATAATTAAATA
>UCOK01009016.1:0-36380 GCA_900474325.1 Synergus umbraculus
AATAATAATAATAATAATAATAATAATAATATTACACTGGAAGTCTGATTCTGTTGGCCCATCCGATTGCTAACTTCTTGAGAAGTTAGCTTCCCTCCGAGCAGTACCGTAGCCACAAAGTGGAAAATACCCTAATACCCATTGTTCCCGTGAAGGGAACAATGATAAATACAGCCCTGACTTGTTTACCTTCTGAGAAACCCGATAAGTGTCAACTGACCAACCGAGACGTGACCAGAATCGGACTTCCAGTGTAAATCAGAGGTGATGTCCAACGCTAGGTTTTTGCGCTTATCCTATCCTCCTGGATAGGATAATAGGTCAACGAAATCCTGATGTTTTTCTAAACTTGCAACTTAACGAATACAGTGCATGGATCAGGCAAAATATTCGTCTTTAATGTGAATCAACGACAATTCACAGTCTCCCACATTATAAAGTATAATCATCTATAATAATCATATAATCCTAATTTAAACTATCAAGTTTTTGATAAAAAAAACTTATACACATTATATCTTCAGAAAACCTAGAATTGTTGTGTCAATAAAGTGAGATTACAGAAAGATGACAAATGCGCGGAAGTCTTCCATTGGGTAATAATCTATTAGAACATTTTTCGCAATACAAACTAAACCTGGAAGCAGACTTTTCGAAAAGGACAAACTAATTTACTATACACCGTGTCAAAGACACTAGTTTTAAGCTGTCAAGTTTGTGACGAAATTATTTAAACAGATTATATTATCATAAAAATTATTATTATTCAGCAAATAATGTTCGATAAATTCGCGGAAATCTTCCATTATGTATCATTGACTTTTAAGCAATCGTTAAGAAAACAAGATCGTGATCTAAATTTAATTACATTTAAATATTACTCAGTGCTTAAAATGTTACAAAAAATATATTTGGATCTGTTGATCCTTTGTAGCATTCTGTGCCACGGAATTATCGCGAGATTATCGGATGAGGACACCAGTAAGTACAAATTTATCTAAATTTAACTGGAATAAAGCTGATGGTATTAGCTACATTAGAAACTAGTACTGAACAATCAATTTACAAAAAAAATACTTGCAGGGAATTCATCCGATTCTCTTGTCCGAAAAAGACGTGTAATTAGTCACTTGCCTGGTGGAATAAATCCAATTCGCATTGAGCTTGCTAATTACAATGTAATCATTAAAGAAAATAGTCGTTCCAAATGCGTAGGTGTGATACTGTCACACTACACCGTTATCACTGCAGCTACTTGTATGACGGAAAATATATTGACCTATAGAGTTCTCTCTGGTTCAGGATATGAACATATGAGTTATCATCATCATGTAACATCGACAGTATCAAATTACGGCAATCCTCCACATAACTCTCTATATGGTATTGCTTTGATCACTGTTGATCCTCCTTTCCAGTTTAATCAAAAAATTGGATACATAGAACTTTACGAAGGACCTTTACCAGTAGGTGCACGGGTTACTGTTACTGGTTGGGGATGCACGTATCCAGGACGGTAAGTCGTGAAAATATTCTATCTCCATACATCTTTCTATACATTTTTCTTTTTCCTGATTCCAGTCCTATATCCGGTCTACCACGGAGATTACGTTCTATCACTTTACCAATAATGAATCATGGAGAGTGTCAACATGTCTGCGGCCGTCGCTTTACCATTAAGGAGCAACATATATGCACTCATGATGAAGACCAACACTGTGCTCGTACTGATATCGGTGCTCCTTTAGTTTTTAATAACAAGCTGGCTGGAATCCACGTTTGGAAAGGAGAATCTGCAGATAATATCAATCCTGATGTTTTTATAAACTTGCAAAGTGACGAATACAGTGCATGGATCCATCGAAATGTTCTCTTGTTATGATCTGGGAATGCGATATATGTCTTCCTATGGATTTTGATTCGCTGAATCCGAATCCGAAGTCAGAATTTGCTTTATACGTCAGCGTTTCGCCTTAAGCTCAAAAAACTTGAAAAAATAGGTATTTCCTGTTCTGGGGATAAGGCATATTAATTCTGATGTTTTTTGATGCACTGAATTCGAATTAGCTGTCAG
This sequence comes from Synergus umbraculus, assembly GCA_900474325.1. Classification (NCBI taxonomy): domain Eukaryota; kingdom Metazoa; phylum Arthropoda; class Insecta; order Hymenoptera; family Cynipidae; genus Synergus; species Synergus umbraculus. Next base: position 2,075 of record UCOK01009016.1, read on the forward strand.
AATTGATCCCTGAATTTAAAAAACTAAAGTTATTCGTAGTAATCAGAAACTCGGACAAAATTCAAAAACACAAACGGAAATCAGAATTTAAAGCCAAGCAACGCACGATATCAAGAAAAAATGATAAGAGAAGAAAAACGTTAAATTTTATACAGCCTTCCAGGTTGTCATAAAAATTTTTATTAAATTCGTACAGAATTTGTACAGACTATCGTAAACTTCCGAATTTATGTCTATTAGATAAAGAATTTTATTAGTAACATAACTATTAATAACATCTTTCCCAATAAAAAACCAACCAGGAATCAGACTTTTAGGAAAGGATAGACTAAACCTGTAGTCAAGAACACTAATTTTAAGGTATAGAATTTGTGACGAAATCATTTATACAGATAAAATATCATCATAAAAATTATTATTATTATTCAGCAAATAATGTTCGATTATAAAAGGCGACAAATTCACGAAAATCTTCAATTGCGTATCGTTGACTTTTAAACAGCTGTTAAAAAAACGTGATCTAAATTTATTTACGTTCCAACTAAATAATATTCAGTGCTTAAAATGTTACAAAGAATATATTTGAATCTGTTGATTCTTTGTTGTATTTTTTGCCACGGAATTATCGCGACATTATCAGACGAGGTTACCAGTAAGTAAAAATAATATATAATTGAAAATAGTATTTAACGATTAATTTATAAAAAAAAACTACTTGCAGGGAATTCATCCGATTCTCTTGTGCGAAAAAGACGTGTAATTAGTCACGTGCGTGGTGTAGCAAGTCATATACCCATTGAAAATGCTAATTACATGGTAAACATTAGAGAAAATAATCGTGTCCATTGCGCAGGAGTGATACTGTCTCATTACACTGTCATTACTGCTGCTCTTTGTGTTTCAATGAGTGTATCGAACTATTTAATTTTCGCCAGTTCAGCATATGAAGCGCACAGTAAAGTTCACCATGTAACATCGAAAGAAGTATATTTCGGCGCAGGTCCACATCAAGAACATGAAGGCATTGCTTTGATCACTGCTGATCCTCCTTTCGAGTATTATCGAAAAACTGGAAATATAGAATTATACGTAGGTGGACCTTTACCGACAGGTACACTAGTTACTGTTTATGGCTGGGGATACCAATATCCAATACCGTAAGATATTCATATTATATATTTGATACATAGCACATAACGCTTATACCCAAAACTGAACTAATAATATTTGTTTTCATTCCGATTTCAGTCCTGGATCGAGAGGACCGAGGAGACTACGCTATATTCATTTACCAATAATGAACCATGCAGAGTGTCAAAATACCTACCGTAATAGCTTTACAATTACGGATAAACATGTTTGCACTTATTGTCCCCAACAATACTGTGCCTTTTCTGATGCCGGTGCTCCTTTAGTTGTTAATGATACGTTGGCTGGAATTCACGTTTGGAAAGGAGTAGATCCTCGAAGAAGAAATCCTGATGTTTTTATAAACTTGCAACGTAACGATTACCGTTCATGGATCAATGACCACACTCTCTTAATGTGAATCAACGAAAATTCATTAATTGTGACGTAATCATCTATATGTGCTTGAAATCGTTTGTTTAACATTAAAAATGTAATATGTTTGTGAATAAAGATTGCAATAATACGAGAATTATGTGGTTCCTAATCATTTGTTGGAAGTTATGAGTTAGGAGAACGCCATTTCGTAATTTATGGAAGTAAATTTATGATGGTAAATAAAATTAGATGATAATAGACGTCAAATACGAAAACATTTTCCATTTGAGAATTGTTTTCAGACCAACTGTTTTAAAAGGCAGGATTTCGGCATCTCAATTGTGATAATTGGTGCTTAAAATGTTAGAAAAAATATATTTGGATCTGTTGATTCTTTCCGGCATTTTGTGTCACGGAATTATCGCGACATTGTCGGGTGAGTATACGAGTAAGTAAAAATATATCTACTATTGGGTCGTTCAAGTAATTATCGAAACTGGGAACAAAACCCGGATCCAATTCCAATAGCACCGGGTAAGAATCGGGTAAAGTATTTTGGAGTAGGGTTACCCAAATCGATTCCCATTCCCAACCCTAATCGATTCCGACTCTTGACTTCGGAGAAATCGATTCCAGGAATCGACTATCTCGGTGGGAATCGATTGAATCCGATTAAGTGCCGGATCTAAACCAGGGACAAAAACCAGTCCAATTCCAATAGCGCCGGATAAGAAACAACTTCCACCCAGTTATTATCTGTGTTCTATCCGTTATTTTAAGCAGGGAACTTTAAAGGGTAAAGGGAGTCCAATCGCTAAAAAGGGCATTACATATTACTTGAACGGCCCCTATACAGACATAATTAGAATAAAGCTGATATGATATTAGCTAATAAAAAACAATACAGTGAAAGATTAATTTGCAAAATATACTTGCAGGGGACTCATCCGATGTTCTAGCACGTGAAAAACGCGTAATTAGTCACTTGCCTGGTGGATTAAATCCAACCCGCATTGATAATGCTAATTACAATATAAACATTCAACTAAATAATCGTCCCCATTGCGGAGGTGTGATACTATCGCATTACAATGTCATCACTGCTGCTACATGTATTGCATTAGGTGTAACGCGCTATAAAGTTTTCGCTGGTTCAGGATATATTAATTACAGTGTTTCTTCTAATGTAACATCGAAAAAAATATATTACGGCAATCTTCCACATCAAGAATATGACGGTATTGCCTTGATCACTGTTGATCCTCCTTTTGCTTATAATAGAACTATTGGATACATACAACTTTACGTAGGACCTTTACCAACAGGTACACCGGTTACTGTTACTGGTTGGGGAGGCGCATGTCCAGCATAGTAAGTAATTTAAATATTCTATTTCTATTTATTTCTAATTCCATTCGACAATGCTCGATGTTCCTTATTAATGTACAAATTTTTCTTTTCACTGATTTAAGTCGTATACCCGGTGTACCGCGGAAATTGCGCTCCATCACTTTACCCATAATAAACCATAGAGAGTGTCAATATATATACGGCCGTCGCTTTATCGTTAACGAGAAACATATATGCACTTTTGATGAACAACAACACTGTGCCCGGACTGATGCTGGTGCTCCTTTGGTTGTTAACGGTAGACTGGCAGGAATTCATGTTTGGAAAGGAGAATTTTTAGATCGAAGGAATCCTGATGTTTTTATAAACTTGCAACGTACCGACTACAGTACTTGGATCCATGAAAACATTCTCTTAATGTGAATCAACGAAAATTCATTGATTGTCACGTAATCATCTATGTATGGTTGAAATAGTTTGCTTAACATTAAAAATGTAATATCTTTGTGAATAAAAATTGCAATAATACTTCAGTGTAGAGAGCACTGGGTAATAAGGGTAAGGGATTGAAATTTTCTCCTCGGGGAGCAGTACCGGATCTGGGATTTGATCAAACCGGGACAAAAACTTGACATTCGCGTCGTTTCCCTCCAGAATTTGAGATTAATAGACGCTTTGCGTCCCGGTTTGCCCCCTTCCTGGATCCGGGGCTGCCGGGGAGGGTAGTTTTCTGCGTTCCAAGGACTTTCCAGGTTTGTTGACAACCAAGTCGAGACAATCTCGTAAGAATCATTTCTCGTAAGATTAGATCTTATAAGAAATATAATGGGCTTAGTAAGATTTCGTTTGTTTACAAAATTTTTTTTTTAAATGCATAAAGAACATGTAAACACGACCTTAAACTTCAGAATTTATGTTCATTAGGTATCAATTCTTAATCTAATGTTATAAATTCTGAGGATAAGATAATAATTTTCATCCTTTTATGATTTGATAGGAAATATAATTAGAGTATAAAAGCCATCAAATACCCAAAAATTTTCACTTTTAATATCGTTTTCAGACCAATTATTTTAAAAAGCAGGTCAGCATCTCAATTGTGATAATCGGTGCTTAAAATGTTAGAGAAAACATATTTACATTTGTTGATTCTTTGTGCCATTTTGTGTCAGGGAATTATCGCCACATTATCGGATGAGTATACCAGTAAGTAAAAATATATCTACTATTGGGTCGTTAAAGTATATTATCGTAAAAGTATTTAGGGGTAGGGGGTCCCCACCAGTGAAAGATTAATTTGCAAAATATACTTGCAGGGAAGTCATCCGATGTTCTTGCACGTGAAAAACGTGTAATTAGTCACTTGCCTGGTGGATTAAATCCAACCCGCATTGATAATGCTAATTACAATATAAACATTCAACAAAATAATCGTCCCCATTGCGGCGGTGTGATACTATCGCATTACAATGTCATCACTGCTGCTACGTGTGTTACGTTACATGTATCGCACTATAAAGTTTTCGCTGGTTCAGGATATATACATCTGAGTGTTCCTCATGATGTGACATCGAAACAAGTATATTACGGCAATCCTCCACATCAACAATATGACGGTATTGCCTTGATCACTGTTGATCCTCCTTTTGCGTATAATAGAACTACTGGATACATACAACTTTACGTAGGACCTTTACCGGAAGGTACACAGGTTACTGTTACTGGTTCGGGAGGCATATGTCCAGGACGGTAAGTCATGACAATATTCTATTTCCATTTATTTCTATTACCATTCGACAATGCTCGCTGTTCCTTATTAATCTACAAATTTTTCTTTTCCCTGATTCCAGTCCTATACCCGGTGTACTGCGGAGATTACGTTCCATCACTTTACCCATAATAAACCATAGAGAGTGTCAATATATATACGGCCGTCGCTTTATCGTTAACGAGAAACATATATGCACTTTTGATGAACACCAACACTGTGCGCGTACTGATGCTGGTGCTCCTTTGGTTGTTAACGGTATGCTGGCTGGAATTCATGTTTGGAAAGGAGAATATTTAGATCGAAGGAATCCTGATGTTTTTATCGACTTGCAACGTGAGGAATACAGGGCATGGATCCATGAAAACACTCTCTTACTGTAAATCGGCGAAAATTCTATGATTCCTCTAGATCAATGCACCAAGTCGTAAAAGAAGTGCTGCCAACATTTCTAGAATTATACGTCGTCGGTAAAGTTCCGTGCTTTCCTGCCGCGTCATCGAGGCAATCCGACTTTACCAAGTACTTAGAATTCTAGAAATGTTGGTTGTGCAACCCTTCTTTTACGCTTCTTGCGAAGCTTGTGATATCCAAAGCGAATCCCTTCTCCATCAAATTTATTCGCTTCTTAAAATAAGTTAATGTATATTTTATTGTCATTTAATCATTAAATATTGTGCACATTGTTTTATGAACCTCTCCCCTCTACCAATTGTTATGAGCTAACCAAATTTATATCGTCATATTTCCAAATAAAAAATCCCAATGGCGGTTTCGTGTTTCAATGTATGTATGAATTTTTTTGCCACCTGACAGCACTGAGCAGCACTTCCACACTCAATAACGCGGAATCAAGGACATTTTTAAGTTGTAAAAATACAATACAGTCATAGCCATTTATGCCTTAACATTAAAGTCTTGCTTAAAACAATATATCTAGATGTTTCGTAAATATAAATTTATAGCAAATAAGATTAGATTGTAAGTCACGCAAAATAAACAGAAGTATTCTATATTTAGTATCGTTTTCCGCGAAATTGTTTTAAAAATCAGAAAGTTATCATCTAGACTGTAATATTTAGTGCTCAAAATGGTAGAAAAAATATTTTTGCATCTGTTAATTTTTTGTGGCATTTCATGCCATGGAATTATCGCAACATTCTCGGATGAAGAAACCAGTAAGTAAAATTATATCTACTATCTAGATGTAACTGAAAGGAAGCTGATGATATTGTAGCTAATAGGAAACCGCATTGAAAGATTAATTTCTGTAAAACTACTTTCAGGGGAATCATCCGATTTACTTGTACGAGAAAAGCGTGTAGTTAGTCACACGCCTGGTGGAGAAAATGCAATAATACACATTGAACAAGCTAATTACATGGTAAACATTAGAGAAAAAGGTGCTGCCCATTGCGCCGGTGCTATACTGTCGCCTCACACTGTCATCACTGCTGGTATCTGTGTTCCGTTAGATGTATCAAAATACAAAGTTATCTCCTCTACGGGATGTGAACCGAACTGTTTTCACAACGTAACATCGAAAATGGAGCATTACGGCAATATTCCATATGAGAAATATGATGGCATTGCTTTGCTTAGAATTTCTCCACCAATCACGTTTAGTCAAAGGGCTAGAAACATACAACTTCATGCAGGACCTTTACCGGTGGGTACACAGGTTACTGTTAATGGTTGGGGATGCGAGTATCCACTACGGTAAGTTATCAATAATATATCTAACTATTAAGACCAGGACCAGGACAAAATATGAAAAAATAACAAAAAAATGGTGAAATTCATGGAATTCACTCAAATTAGAAATTTCTATGCTCGTTCTATTCGCATATGCTCGATATTCATTGCTAATCTAAACATTTGTTTCTTCTCTGATTTCAGACCTACACCGATTTTAAGACGAAGACTACGCAGTATCACTTTACCAATAATGAACCATGAAGAGTGTCAAATTATCTACTACGGTCGCTTCAACATTACGCCGAAAAATATTTGCACTTATGATGAAAACAAATTCTGTGCCCATACTGATCTCGGTGCTCCATTAGTTTATAATGGTAGACTGGTTGGAATTCATGTTCATAAGGGAGAAAATGAAGGTGTAAAAAATCCTGATGTTTTCATAGACTTGCAGCGTACCGACTACAGTGCTTGGATCAGAGAAAACACTCTCTTAATGTAAATTACCGAAAATCATATAATATACGCACTGAAAACATAAAATGTCTTTAAATAGAACTTGACATAATACCAGTATTGTGTTTTTTATTGTACTACTCTGCCGAAAAGAAAGGAAAGGTTTCGGAAAGAAAACGCTTTCCGAATTCTATTTGGAATTTGTTTCCGAAACCTTTCCGAAGATTTCCTATTCATTTCCGGACGTCTAAGTAACTCGTTTTGAAGCTTTCCGAAATCATTTCGAAGTCATTCGGAAAGAAAATTCAGGTGGAGTCCGGAAACGATCGGAATGAAACAGTTTGGTTCGGATAGAAATTGCGGAATGATTCGGATTGATTTAGAAAGAATTTAAATCCGAAGCTTGCGCTAGGGAAATCGGCTACGTTCGCGACTCTTTGGAGGCGCCGAAAATCGAACTTTCGATAGATGTGCTATGAAATAGTATATTACATACCTAGGCCAGTAAAATAAGAAATGGCTCAGATCACATGTAATTGTCGACCGAGGCGAAGCCGATACTATTTTTCTGCTCGACGACGCCAGAAAGCGGCAACTTCGATTAGCGCAGCGGCCGGAAAGTTGACGCTTTCTGGCCGGAGGGCAGAAAAATTAATTTTAAGGAAAATAGAATTTGGGATATATTCATACGCCCCTGTAACTTCTCACTATTAACTGTTTATTATCGTATTTTTCACGAGACCATTTCCTGGATATTATGGCTTACGTAAAACTGAATTCAGAGCAAATAAAATACTATTATAAAAGTTAACAAATAACAAACCAGAAATCTTCTATTTAGTATCACTTTCAGAGCAATTGTTTAGAAAGCAGGTCTTCTCCAAACTGTAATATTTAGTTACTAAAATGTTAGAAAGAGTGTTTTTGCATCTGTTGATTCTTTGTGGTATTTTGTGCCACGGTATTATAGCAACATTATCAGATGGAGATACAAGTAAGTAAAACCAGGTAAAGCAAATGTAACTGAAAGGAAACTGATGATATTATAGCTAATAGGAAACCACATTGAAAGATTCATTTATGTAAAACTACTTTCAGGGGAATCATCGGATTTTCTTGTACGTAAAAGACGTGTAATTAATTACAAGCCTGGTGGATTAAATCCAATAAACATTGAAGATGCTAATTACATGGTAAACATTAGACAATTTGGTAATGACCATTGCGCAGGTGCAATACTGACGCAACACACTGTTATTACTGCTGCTCGATGTGTTAAGCTTAGTGTATCGCAATACAAAGTTGTCCACGGTACAGAATGTGAACAGAACTGTAGTTTACACAACGTAACATCGAAGATAGTACATTACGGCAATTTTCCATATAAAAAATATGATGGTATTGCTTTGGTCAGAGTTATTCCTCCTTTCACGTTTAGTCCAAGAACTGGAAACATACGTCTTCACGCTGGAATTTTAGCGGCTGGTACACAGGTTACTGTTGCTGGTTGGGGATGCATTTATCCAATACGGTAAGTTAATAATAACAGTGAAGAAGTCTGATGAAATTCTCATAAATTTCCCGCAAGGAAAAGTGACAAGGATCCTATGTAGGTTTCTGTACAGTTTCCTACTAATCGTGAAATGGATGGAATAGGACCTTAAAGAAGTACTGTTGCACCACCCTCTTTTAGTCAGTTGATCTGCTTTTTCGTTGCCCTTGATCCCCGTATGACCAGGGACCCATATTAGGGTCACCCTGTTATTTTCCGAAAGTTGATTAAGAGCCTTTTAACACTCCCAAACTATAGTCGATGTGATTTCTGATTTCCCAACTGCTTTGATTGCCGCCTGGTTGTCCGAGCAGATGCTTATGCACCCGCCCTTGTTTTCGCCTTGCAGAATTTCAGCGCATCGGAGAATGGCAAATACTTCCGCCCTTTTTGTCTGTGCTATCATACAGACCAGCTCCCGTACAGGACACTTTGCAGCTTCCTCTGAAAGAACTCACAAATTATTTTTTAAAAATATATTTTTTTTCTAAACTACACAGGATCCTGCAATTCACGATTACTAGGAAACTGTACAGAGGAACCACAAAATGAACAAAAAAAGTCCCACAGCTAAATTCATACCCCATACGTTTTTCAGCACGCTGATTCCAAATCCGGGATCTGTGTAACCCCAGCACGTCGGAATCAAGGTCATGTGAAGGTCAAAGATGTTTATTACAGCGGAATCTAAAACTTAACCCTATGCTGAAAAGCGCATAGGGTATGAATTTGGCTGGGGGACTTTTTTTGTTCATTTTGTGGTCCCAATAAATGACGAGTAAATAGGAATTGTGTATATTCTATCTATTTATAGATGCTAGATATTCATCGCTAATCGAAAAATTTGCTTCTTCTCTAATTTCAGACATGTACCATTCTTAAGACGAAGACTACGCTCTATCACTTTACCAATAATGAACCATAGAAGCTGTCAAAATATCTACGGCAGTCGCTTTTTTATTACGGATAAATATATTTGCACTTATGATAAAGACCAATACTGTGCCCGTACTGATATCGGCGCTCCTTTAGTTTTTAATGGTAAGCTGGTTGGAATTCATATTTATAAGGGAGAACAGGAAGGTTTAAAGAATCCTGATGTTTTCCTAGACTTGCAACGTAATGACTACAGTGAATGGATCAGAGAAAACACTCTCTTAATGTAAATTACCGAAAATTAATTGATTACAACATAACACTAATCACTAATTAGTTTAAAACACTAATCACAGAATATACGCAATAAAAAATATATTTCCGGGTAATGTGTTCGGAGATTAAAAGGAATTATGTTTGTTTATATAGTTGAAACAGATTTTAAGTAATAAAAATGTACAATGTGTTGAATAATTACATAAATTGAAATAATACCAGTATTGTGTTTTTTACTGTACGAGTATTTCGTATTTGAAATATTTTACAGGGGTTTAGGGTGGTGGGGGATGTAAAACTTCTCAAAATAGTCATGCCGAGTCAGCATTTTTGGGATCTTCGGGTAATTCGACTGTATATATATATTATACACTCGCTGCGCCCCTGCGTTTATTACTCCTTTTTACGACACTTTTTATAACAGAATCGTTTACAGACATTATTGCTTCCGTATTATTATTAGTGTCAGAACAAATAAATTTAGATTATAAAAGACGACACATTATCAGAAATCTTCTCTTTAGTACCGCTTTCAGAGCAATTATTTGAAAAAGCAGACAGCTATCATCTAAACTATAATATTTAGTGCTTAAAATGATAGAAAAAGTGTCTTTGCGCCTGTTGATTCTTTGTGGCATTTTTTGCCACGGAATTATCGCAACATTATCGGATGAAGTTAATAGTAAGTAAACTATGTCTACTAAGTAAATGTAACTGAAATGTAGCTGATATATTATCGCTAATAGGAAACAGAATTGAAAGATTAATTTATGAAAAACTACTTTCAGGGGAATCATCCGATTTACTTGTCCGAGAAAAACGTGTAATTAGTCACTTGCCGGGTGAATCAATCCCATCGCGGATTGAAGAATCCAATTACTTGGTAAACATTAGAGAAGGAAAGCGTGCCCATTGCGCAGGTGTGATACTGTCGCAACATACTATCCTTACAGCTGCTATATGTGTTACGGGTAATCTACCGGAATATAGAGTTGTCTCCGGTACAGGATATGAAGCGCATTTTACTTTTCACAACATCACATCGAAAATAGTACATTACGGCGATACTCCACATCAAGAATTTGAGGGTATTGCTTTAATTAGAATTACTCCACCTATCATATTTAATATAAAGGCTAGAAACATACAACTTCACGTGGGAGCTTTAGTGGCTGGTACACAGGTTACTGTCACTGGTTGGGGATGCGAGTATCCAATACGGTAAGTTATTAATATGCATATAGTTTTCGTTATTCATCGCTAATCTAATAATTTGTCTCTTCTCTGATTTCAGACCTATCCCACATATAAAACGGAGACTACGGTCTATCACTTTACCAATAATGAACCATGGAGAGTGTCAAGCTATCTACCGCGGTCGCTTTGACATCACGGCGAAACATCTTTGCACTTATGATGAAGAAAAATACTGTGCTCGTACTGATACCGGTGCTCCTTTAGTTTTTAATGATAAGCTGGTTGGAATTCATATTTATAAGGGAGAAATTGAACATGTAAAAAATCCTGATGTTTTCATAAACTTGCAACGTACCGACTACAGTAGATGGATCCATGAAAACACTCGCCTAATGTAGATCAACGAAAACTCATTCATTACAACATATTACTGTTCGAGTTATGTGTTATTCGAAGATTAAAATTAATTGTTTGAAAAATATATTTGAAACTGTTTTCGAGTAATAAAAATGTAATATGTGTGAGTAAAAATCGAAATAATAACAGTTACGTTTTCTATTGTATTCCCAAACTAATGTATCTCGGTATCTAATTGCGCGCGAATAGCAACCAATCAGGTACCGAGTGCGACGCATGCGCAGTATATGATTGGTCTGAAATTTGAGAGAAGGAATTTCTTTACTATTGGGAACGTAATTTCGGTCCAACAATACAGAATTCCTTTTTTTCCGTATAACATTGAGAATATTTTATGTGACATTTGCCTAAGCCATATAATCCGTAGTCACGTTTATAAATTTTATGGATACAGTATCTATACATATATTTTGCAACAGTCCCGTCTTGCAATAAAATTGCCGTATCTTTGTGCCAGCAATATATAATATGTTCGTTGGTAAACATCTACCGTAATCTACGGTAATCGCCAAAACAGTTAAAGTTTTAAAAAATATTCAGTATTTCACAATTATTTGCCTAAAAGCGACTAAGTAAATAAAAGTTATTATCGCCTTTTACGAGGAAAGTATCTAGAGAGATTTTGCAGTATGACGTCTGCAGCAAAACTAAATAAATTGAGCAACTGAGCATAGATTATAAAAGATGATTTATTCTCAGAAATCTATCTTTTGTTTTCGTCTTCTGAGTAACTACTGAAGTAAAAAGAAGATCCTCATCTAAATTGAGAAATTTGATGCTTGTAATGTTAGAAAAAATAGATTTGCATCTGTTGATTCTTTGTGGTATTTTGTGCCACGGAATTACCGCGACATTATTGGACGAGGATGCCAGTAAGTAAAAATATATATCTACTATGTAGATGTAACTTGACCCTATTGAAAATTACGACATCGTATACGATGTCATAATTTCAAATAGGGGAATTAAGCTAGTGATATTAGTTTTTAAAATACAATATTAGAAGATTAATTTATTATGAAAAAATGCTTTGCAGGGGAATCATCCGATTTTCTTATACGTAAAAGACGTGTAATTAACCACTTGCCTGATGGATCAAATATAATACGGATTGAAGTCGTGAATTACATTGTAAGCATTAAAGAATTTAATCGTGTTCATTGCGCAGGTGTGATACTGTCGCATTACAGTGTAATTACTGCTGCTTCCTGCGTTCGGATTGATTTACAACATTACCAAATTCTCTCCGGTTCTGCATATGAACAGTACAGTGATATTCATCACGTAACGTCAAAAGCAGAACATTTCGGTTCTCCTCCTCATCAAGAATATGACGGTATTGCTTTGATCACAGTTGATCCACCTTTCGTGTTTAATTCAAAAACTGGATTCATAAATCTTTACGTAGGAGCTTTACCGCCTGGTACACACGGTACTGTTACTGGTTGGGGATGCACATATCCAGTTCGGTAAGTTACCAATAACACATATAAAATACATGAAACATAACTGCTAACTTTTAATGAAAACTTCCGATATGCGTATTGGAAGTTTTATATTATTTATATCGATACCAGAATGGGACTTGCAGTGTATTATAATGCTTACACAGAAAATCTGAAGTTATCCTTTTGTAAAAAATCCTCGATATCCATCAGGAGTCTAAACTTTTGTTATCTCTTCGATTTTAGTCCTGGACCGCCGGGCATTCGACACAAACTACGCTCCATCTCTGTACCAATATTACGCCTTAGGGATTGTCGCAGTGTCTATAGAAATAGCTATTCCATTACGGAGAAACATATTTGCACTCATGATAAAGACCAATACTGTGCCCGTGCTGATGCTGGTGCTCCTTTAGTTGTTAACAATAGTCTGGTTGGAATTCACGTTTGGAAAGGAGAAATTCGCGGTCAAATAAATCCTGATGTTTACATAGACTTGCAAACACCCGACTACAGTGAATGGATCAGGCATCACACTCTTTTAATGTGAATCAATAAATAATCCAAGGCGTGTTGAAAAAAAGTTGTTTGCGTGAAGTTCTAATAGCAATAAAAACTTTCTTTTGCGAGTCAAAATTAGTCCCCTAAAGTTCCAGAGAGAGAATTCTTTCTCTATCTGAAAACATTTATAATATTGTAGATATTATAGTGAAAATTTCGACGTCGGATACTGTGTCATATCCTATTAGGTTCTGTCGTCAAGTCCGTGTTTGAATTCACGACGGAACCTAATAGGATACGTAGCCGTATCCGACTTCAGAATTTTCAGTTCTCGATTTTGAATTATCAATAAAAATAGTTCATAGCAATTTCATTTATACCTGTATAGCTATAATTCATTTAAAATATTTTCAAAAAAGAATATTGGGGAAAACGTCGGCGTAAAGCAAAAACTCATGAGAGTGAAAGAGACACTGATCTGTCTATCTCTGTCACTCTCGTGAGTTTCTGCTTTACGCCGACGTTTTCTGCCGACATGAGACTGCACCTTCATAACAATAAAATAAGAAAAATAATTGATATTAAAATCATTACCTCTTGGGCTAAGGTTATAGATTAGGCTAGCCCAAACTTTTCCAATTTAGCAAAATAAATTAGTTTTTCCGAAAAACAGATACTTAGCCACATTCTTCACATCCAGAAACATTTCCCTGACAAACGGGACTTGAAAGCGTATATTTTTGCGGCCTTGAACTGAAAAGTAAAAAATTACACTTTGTCCGTTTCTCTAAAGCAGCCTATGTCTAAATAATAAGATAAAAAAATTTTCGAGTACACTTTATAGACTTATACCGGTACGATGAGGAAGAAATTAAAATAATATTTATCCATAGTCAGCTCGTTTAAAAATATTTCAAGGTCATAAATTAAATTCGATTTCACATTTTCATTGACGATAATTTTATCATATTGTCCAGATTTAAGAAACTTAGTATATTTTTGGAACAACTTAATATGGAATAATTTAATTAGACTCTGGTTCACCTTCACTTTTCGGTGTTTAATTAAGAGCCTCAAACCTCAAGAGCCCAACGACACGGTAAAAACGCTAAGAAATTTTTCCAACTGTTTTTGCTGTTTGTGGTTTCCTTTGTTTCTTTGTTTGGTAAAAACCATGGAGACCAAAGTTCGAGGAAAAAATGCGCTTGAAAATTCACTAAAAGTTGAGCACTTAAAATTCACTAAATTTTCAATAGATTTTCTGCTCAGAGGCACGAAATTCAAATTATAACATTTAGTAAAAACAGCGAAAAGCAATAATAATCCTCTTTTATAATTCAAATCTACAATCCACAAAAGTCTACAGTTATGCCTTCCCTCCCAAACCAGGGTTGGGTTGTAACGCCCACGAAGAGTGAGAGAGATAATAGTATTAGTGATCTCTCTCACTCCCATGGTTTTACGCAAAAACGCAACGCATTGCGGATCCATGTAACGAAATAATAACGATAAGCATAAACAAAATATATGGACTCAATCTTTATGTCTTATGTATTGAAAATATACATATGTCTAATTGTATTGAAAAACAAAAATCTTACAATTCACTAAATTTTTCACTAAATACCAGGGTTGTGCACGTAATATACCTGAGGTGAATTACATGAGGTTTTTTACGTATATTAAGTCGAAAACTCCAAATCATATGAAGTGGGGAGTTTTCTACGTATAATACGTAATTTACGATAGTAAAAAACCCTAGTACGTAAAAATCCTCAAGTTACACGTAGCTGACCAACCCTGCTAAATACTATATTAATAATAAATAAATTGTGACTGTTCACAATAATCAGACGTAATATATTGCGTTTTGCGTTGCGTCATAATGAGAGAAAAGAAGACAAAAGTATACTTCTGTCTCTTTCTCTCTCATTAAAACGCAATCCGCAATACGTTGCCTTTTTGCACAAAACCATGAGAGTGAGAGAGACACAATCATTACTATCTCTCTCACTCTCATGGTTTTGCGCAAAATCAACGCATTCCTGTAAATTACGTATTTTACATAGAAAACCCCCCACTTCATATGAATTTGGTGTTTTCGACGTAAAATACCATGAAATTTATCTAGGGTATTTTACTTTCTCAACCCTGCATAAGATTCTAATGGAAACCAGGGTTGGGTTGGCAGTTTCCAGAGGAATCTAGGCATTTCTGCATTCTACTGTATCCACCGAGAAATTTGTAGACGTCAAATATCTTTGTTGACGTTTACTTTTGACAGCTCATACACAATTGTCTCATATGACATAATTTTCCTTTATTCCCACCCACATTGTGATTATCGTAATTAAATACAAAACATGATTTCCGCCCACGGAAAAACGGTACAATTTTTCGACAATTCGAGGTGCGGAAAGTGAACGAAATTTCGCAAACTTTATACTCTCGTCGATTTGTGATGGTTATGTCTACGAAAAATAAACGTTTTACTGCAGAGTGAAGTCCTAAGTATAATATAATATTTCGGGAAATATTTTATATTTATTAATCTATTTTATTTTTGTGGCACTAAAATCTACGGATTTAAAATAAATAGTCCATAATGATAGCAACTGAGCTCGGTTCCACGAACAACGCCGATTCGGTGAACGTGCAAGTTTCTAATGAGAAAGCACCTTTGATTAGAGGCCGAGGATTTTTAAGACGGTTTACGAGTCTTTTTTCCCCAGAAAAAATGCCAAATCCCACAGGAGACGGATATGTCGAATTTAGCAGTTTGGGTACAGACAGTAGTCGAACTTTGGGAACGTTCGCTGGAGTTTTTAGTCCTGTGACTCTCTCCATGTTCAGTGCCTTAGTTTTTATCCGAATGGGTAAGTGTGATAATGGAACACATTTCTTAAAAGGAATACATCTGTCCTATTCTAAAAATATTCTAAAAATAACCACTTTCCCTTAAAATAGGATATAGACCCTTTGGTTCCCTCCACCTACATTTTTTAAAGAACAGGGGACCTGCATGGCTAACTTGGCACGCAAGTTAAATTTTAGAAGCTGTTGATTCCAATTCTACTAAGAGCAGAAAAGATATCGCGAATGAATTTAAAATTCCAGCTAGTACCCTATCTACTATTCTAAAAAAATTAAGCGATAATGATATTTTATATTCTGTTATTGAAGATTATGATGAGGGGACTGAAAATGAAATAAGTAACAATTCTGAGGATTATATTTCAAATAATGATGCAAAACGTGGTTTAAATACTCTGGGAACTTGTTTAGAAAAGACTGATATTGATGACAGTATTTTTTCGTCATTAAGGTCAATAGATAACACTTTAGAAATTGTAGAAATAAAATCATTGAAGCAGAGAAAAATTAGATTTTTTCCGTCCATCGTAAATAAAATATATGCGATAGTTTATGTAATACTAAATAGTACAATATTTATAATTATGAAAATGTTCTTTTTTCAGGATACATTGTTGGAAATGCGGGATTATTAATAACTCTTCTCCAGTTTGTAATAGCCTACGGAATTTTGGTATCGACAGTTGCATCTGTCTGTGCCATTTCCACAAATGGAGCCGTTGAAGGAGGTGGAGCCTACTGTATCCTTTTAAAAAATTATAATATAATCCCGGCTTCAAAAGTGACTTAAGAAGAGGACAATTAGCCAATTTTCCTATTTAAACTAATGTGCGGTTAGTCAGAGTCAAATTATTAATTATTAAAATTAATTTCTTGTCGCAAAGTATCACCTCCCTCAAAAATAGAATTTCTAATTTTTCTTTAATAATCAAATTAGTTATGATAAGTCGAACTCTGGGTCCTGAATTCGGGGGCTCAATTGGAACCCTTTTCTTCATGGCGAACATCGTATCAAGTGCTCTCTGCATAACCGGATGTGCCGAAGGCTTCTTAGAAAATTTTGGACCAAGTGGATATTTATTTAAAATAAACTACATTCCGGACGGAACATGGTGGCGCTTTTTATATTGCACTATTTTGAATACATCAAATTTATTGGTCTGCTTGATTGGAGCCGGAATGTTCGCAAAAATGAGCGTCGTTATCCTGGCCGTCGTCTGTATTTGTCTGGGGAGTGTTTTTCTCAGCTTTCTCGTGACTGGGCCAATGGATGTAATTATATTTGATTAATTATAATTTTAGGCTTCACAGTTTTGATAGCTTTTTACACTGTGAAACCTTAAATAATTGTTTACTTTTGTCTTGAAAGTGCCTTCATAAAATAAAATAAAAACTGATTTATTTTCAACAGGTATTAATTCCTGCAGCGAATAAGCTCATAAATGGAGGAAATGATTCGATTCTTGTGAACGGTTCATACACTGGCTTAATGTACAATACGTTATTAGAAAATTTATATTCAAATTATAGCGCGGATTATACAAGTGGAGGAAAACTGACTGATTTCGCCAGTGTTTTTGGTGTTCTCTTCAGTGGCGTTACTGGAATTATGGCTGGCGCTAATATGAGTGGTAAGTTAATTAATAATGGACTTAATTATCAGTTCAATAAAAATGTCTTATGTCGAAATTAAAAACTTATATAATTCAATAATTAAATACATTTTTATTTATTATTATAGGTGAGCTGAAAAATCCGGGTCGCAACATTCCTCACGGAACTCTCTCTGCCGTTTTATTTACTTTTATATGTTACATTTTATTATCCGTCCTTACGGCCGCAACGACAAGTCAATTTTTGTTGCACAACAATTTTATATATATGATGCCGATCAACATTTGGCCACCATTTGTCGCCGTTGGAATTCTTACCGCAACATTTAGCGCCGCTCTGAGCAACTTGATTGGATCAAGCAGAGTGCTTGAAGCTCTTGCTAAGGACAACATTTTTGGTAATTAATGCTGTTAATCATTTTTTATAGAACCAATATTCCTTAAAATATTTTTTTTCATCTAAAACTTACAGTCTTTTTATATAAATTCCAGGTTCCGGACTAAATTATATAGTACAAGGCACAGGACGAGGAAATCCAATCGCTGCCGTGATGACTTCCTGGGCTCTCGTTCAGATTATTTTGTTAATTGGTTCCTTGAACACAATTGCTCAGATTAATTCTGTGCTCTTCTTACTGAGCTATCTAGCTACCAACTTGGCCTGCCTAGGATTAGAATTAGCAAGTGCGCCAAACTTCCGGTAAGCTAGTAAATCCCAAGTTAGAAAAATACTAAATCAGAGTGGCAACTAATCTAAATAATTTCCAGGCCGACTTTCAACTACTTCACCTGGCACACAGCAACGATTGGACTCCTTGGAACGATAATTATGATGTTTACGATCAACAGCATCTATGCCTCGAGTAGTATCATCCTGTGTCTAATTCTCGTCATTGTCCTCCACCTATTTTCGCCCAGTAAAAACGCCGCCTGGGGAAGTATTTCCCAGGCTCTGATATTCCACCAAGTTCGAAAATATCTCCTGATGCTGGACTCTCGAAAGGATCACGTTAAGTTCTGGCGGCCGCAAATTCTTCTCATGGTCTCCTCTCCACGATCTTCCTGTCCTCTAATAGATTTCGTCAACGACCTAAAAAAGGGCGGCTTGTATGTGATTGGACACGTGAAAGTGGGCGAGTTCTCCGGTCAGAACGTGGATCCAACGATTGACGAATATCCTCACTGGCTGAGCCTCGTAGATCACATGAAGGTCAAGGCTTTTGTTGAACTCACGGTGACCAAAACGATTCGAGAGGGACTCCATCATCTCGTCAGACTCTCTGGAATGGGTGCTATGAAACCCAACACAATTGTTTTAGGTTTCTATGACGATCACGCGCCTCAGGATTTCTTCAAGTTCTCTCAGTACTCGACGACGAATTTTGAGAATGGAACTTACGCGAATGGACCTATTTTTCCGCTGAGACCTCTAAATGGAGAGAAAGCTATCGACCAGCAGCAATACATTGGGATGTGCTCCGATGTCTTAAAAATGAAGAAGAATCTCTGTCTATGTAGAAATTTTCATATTCTAGACAAGTCTCAGTTCATTAAGTGAGTTTATTTTATTTTATCTTTACTTGATGTCAAGCGGTGTTGGGAATTGTTTATAATTTAATATTTTATTCTCTTTCAGAAATCCCAACTTTAAATACATCGATGTCTGGCCAGTGAACTTTTTCCAGCCGACAGATGAAGATCCTTTCGATACAACATCTTTATTCATGCTGCAGTTGGCGTGTATCATAAATATGGTACCAATTTGGAAAAATTTACAACTTCGTGTCTTCCACTGTGAGATTTCTGAAAGTACGAGTGTCGGGGAGTCGAGCAGTTCCATCGACGCGCCTCCAAAAATCTCCAACGAGCATAAACTCAAGAAGCTTTTGAATTTACTTCGGATCTCAGCATCTATTACTAGAATCCCCGATTGGGGAGCACAAGTTGGAGGATTGAAGGGTCGAGCCTTGGTTAGCTCTAGACAAGAAGGAGAAGCGAGTCTTTTCGAGTCCTCAGATTCGACTGAAGTCGTGCCGAGCAACGTTTCCCGAGCTTATATACTTAAGTGAGTATAGAAATAGAAATTGACCTATGTTATTTTTGTCGTAAACTTTCCAAGGATTTCGAAGGAATATAAAGAATTTCCAGGCATTCTTTGAGATTCTTTGGGTTTCCAATTATTTCAAGAGATTTAAATTTTCAATATTTAGATATTTAACAAATTTTGTTGAATTTTAAGGGTGTTGGAGCCAAATTGGAAATTTTAACTTTTCGCATTTTTTTCAGTATCAATCAACTGATTAGGCAACACTCTTCACAAACTGCTGCGATTTTCATGTATCTACCGGCACCGCCTGTTTCAACTACCTGGGGAAAAGACGTGGCACATCAACAATATTTGCAATTACTTACGGAACTGACAGCAGATTTACCACCAACGATATTGGTTCATGGTGTCAGTGCTGTAACTTCTACTACTTTATAACATTTATACCTATTGAAAAACATTACGCACGGCTTTTACAAAACCCAAGATTTCGAGTCAATTCTCTCAAAACATTATCAAGATTAAAATTGTTGAACCAAGTATCAGCTTCAAAATTCTCTCGTCATTTTATGCAACAAATATTATAATTAGATATATTTCCGCTCTATAGACTTGCTTTTTTTGAAAAGTAAGTACTACTAAAGAGGGAGAAAATTCTAATTGTAATATTTGTTAAGTAAATTGAAGAAATCGAGTGTTTAAGACTTGGATCCAATACCCTTAATGTAAAAAGAAGTACCAAATAGATTTTTATTTCTTAGGTATTTTTTTTTTAAATTTCGTGCGTAAATATAGTTTTGACTGTTCAGATATTCTGAATCGTAGATGAATGTTTAATAATGGAGATTAAAGAGAAATTAATTTTTATAAGATAATATTGATAAAGTTGTCCGACTCAGCTTTCAGTTTCCTTTTTTGTACTAATAGAAATATTTAATATCATATTTTTCAAGACACTATCTGAAAGTTTGGTCGGTGCTACTAAATGCAATCGTGATTTAAAATATATCTAAGTATTATAAATCTCTTTCTATCTTTTTACTACGATAGTATACAATAATTTTATTGTCGATGGCGAACAAATTTCGTGCAGACTGTGAAAGTAATTCTAAGGTTTTTGATTTTGAATAAACTATTTACATACAAAGGGATGAATTCTAGTTTTGGAATTTAGAATAATAATTTAGAATTTTAAATATTAGAATTAAGAAAAATTCGAAAGAATTCAGTAATAGAATTCGCGAGAATTCCAAAGTACCGGTAGAAAGAAAAAGAAGATGAAAGACGTCTCTGTCTCTCTCTAGTTGTCGCGATTAGAGAGAGATAGCTAGCCGTCTCTCATCTTCTTTCTCTTTCTACTGGAGAGACACTCCTTTATTCTTATACCTCTGTGGTTGAAACGCTGGGATTCTTCCTCAGCTACAAGAAATGAAAAAGAATTGCAAGGAATTCAATAGAATTCGCAAATATTGAAAACCAATGAAAAAAATTCGCGAGATTCTAATTTTTTCGCCACTTGAAACTTGCGACACTTTCCTGGTAATTTTCTCCCTGCCTTTAAATTCCCCTGGATCTTTAAAAAATCCACTAATCACATTTCACCAAAACTCTCTCAGTGCCCTCGCGAATCACGTGACTCATTCAACCAATCAGCGCCTCCCTTCTTGCCCTATACGTGGCACACAGCATGAATCCTTTCCACGTCCGCCATTTTAACTTGCGGTACTTTTCGGAAGTGTTGGTTTTATGTTTTATCGTTTCTTGTGAAAACAATCTTTTTTACTGAAACGTAAGTACCGTTTTCACAATCTTAAATATCCCCTGAATCAAGTCGCGAGCGTTGACCAATTTTTCCACGTTCCATCCACGAAAACTGGGAGTGTTTTTTTCAAAAGTCAAAAAACTGGGGAGTAGGTCGAAGGTAAGGTGACAGTCAACCGGGTGCTGCCACTTCGCATTTTCAAAGGCTGCCATCGCGACCGAAAAACTTTTCCACCAATTTTCGCCTGTCGTCTTTTTCCAGGCCGATCGATTCTCCGAAAACGGGCGTTGTACTTCTTTTTTTTTTTGCAAAAGGTAAGTAGGCAAGTGAGTTGGAACTTGGAACTTGAAATGACGCGACAATCGATAGCATCAAGTGGCAAACTTCCTAGTGTGAAATAAGGAAGAAAGAAAGCAAGCAAGCCACGCTCTGCTTTTTTTTTTCGTTCATTTTGTCTCAATTGTTGAAGGAATTGGATCTTGTTGTTTTTGACAGATTCAAACTCGGGTCGATGCTTTGTTTCTTTCTCTTCTCCTCTCTCTCTCTCTCTCTCTTTCTCTCTTTTTCTTACCCCTCTTCCTCTCTTTCTCTCTCTTTCGCTCCCTCCTTTGGTTTGTCACGTTTGTCATTTTCTGCGTCCATCTGGCTAGATAGCGTGGCCAAAGAGACTTGCGTAAGGTCGTTGCGACTTAATAATTTTTGTCCTCGTGTCATTCAATATGTGATATCTTTTCGTCCCTTGGGCTGACTAATTTTCCTGCTGAGTTGTCCATCGTGAAAATCCACCCTTTCCAGCCGATTCCAGGCTTCCGAATCTGGAACTTGCTCCAATTTATCTTAATCTAATTTTTTTTTTTAATGTAATTTGATTAGTGCAGAGTGGCCACATGTCAGGGAAATGTCAGGGGAAAGAAAATTTGTCAGGGAAATGACAATTGACATTTATGCTAACTATGTTATTTTTGTCGTATTGCATATATAGATTTTACAGTTTATTTAAGGGATTTTATAAAATTTCCAAGGATTTCGAAGGAATATAAAGAGTTTCCAGGCATCCTTTGAGATTCTTTGGGTTTTTAATGATTTTAAGAGATTTTCAGTAATTCTAAAAGATTTTTAGAAGTTTCTAGGAATTTAAAAGGTTTAGTGGAATTTTAAGAGATTTTAAAGTAAGTTTAGGGAATTCAGAGAATTTTAAGGAATTTTAAATGATTATAAAAAGATTGTAAGAATTTCAAGGAATTTCAAAAAATTTCAGCCAATTTTAATGGATTTCAATAAGTTTGCAGTAATTTTAAGAGATTTTGACGCATTTTAAGAAATAAAAGGTTTGAAGTGATTTTGAAGAATTTTAAAACAATTAGTGAAAGTTTAAGGGAAATATTAACAAATTTTAAAGGGTTTCGTCGAATTTTAAGATATTTCTAGAAATTTCAATAAATTTTTAAGAAATATACGAATTTTTAATACTTTTCTGTTAGGGAAATTTGTCTGAAAGTCAGGGAAAAATCAGGAAAATGAAAAATTGAATCTTGTTGCCGTTTTGTGAATTTGAACTTTTCCAAGGGGTGGGAGTTTGGATTCAATTACATCGTAAAATAAACCGACCTTTAATGGGACAGTTACGAAAAGCTAATCCACGCAAACACAATTCTAAAATGGTGGATTGTAATTTTTGGTTTAAAAAAACCGTTATTATTAGTGGGACAAGAATTTGGGGAAAATGTGGGGGACGAGGAAAATCTAATAGTTTATCCAAACAAAATAGTACAATTTATTTACAATTACAAAATACGTTAAAAAAATAGTTGAGAGAAATTTATTTTTTAGTTTTTAATAAAATTCATAGCAACATGTTAAGGTTTTGCTTTAAAAAATTTTGTATTTATCATCTTTTAACCCTTTAACGTTGAAATATTATACGTTAATCCAGAGTTTCATAATAATTCTTCTACAATTACAAAAATCAATAAATTTTCAGGTGTTTACATAAACAGCCACCGAAATGGGGAATATATTCGCAACGTTGTTCAAAGGTCTTTTTGGCAAAAAAGAGATGAGGATTTTAATGGTGGGACTCGATGCAGCTGGTAAAACTACAATTTTGTACAAACTAAAATTAGGCGAAATAGTCACGACGATCCCAACTATAGGTAAGTTCCTCTTAATATTGTTTACATCTTCATAATCCTTACAATTCGATTATTTATATAGAATCACAAATAATAACCACTATGTTCTATTCTATTTTACAGGGTTCAATGTAGAGACAGTCGAGTATAAAAATATTAGTTTCACGGTTTGGGATGTAGGTGGTCAAGACAAAATTAGACCTCTGTGGAGACATTACTTTCAAAACACACAGGTGAGTTTCCTAAAATGTGAAAATAAATCACAAAGTCTTATTGATCGAATTCAATTCAAAACAATTCAACACTTGAAGTTGCAGAATCTCGCGGGGATGAAATATGTTATTTTTTTTTAGAGGAAATTAGGCGATACGTATTTTGCGATCAAGAAAAATTTTGGCGGTTTTTTTGAAAATACTAAAAATCGAGAGATTTTGCAACTTTATGTGTTGATTTGAAATGGATTCAATCTGTTAAAGAAATGTCGTTATTAATTAAGTAACCATTTTGTTTTCAGGGACTGATTTTCGTTGTCGACAGTAATGATAGAGAACGTATCGGAGAAGCTCGCGAGGAATTAATGAGAATGTTAGCAGAAGATGAGCTGAGAGATGCTGTTCTTCTCATATTTGCCAACAAACAGGTAGGATTTTCTTTCTAAAATTAATTTTCAACAGTGTGGATGGGCGCACGTGTGAAATACCACATGGACTAGAATCATAAACAATAACAAATGAAGTGTGTAGCGTAGATTGACACATGAACGAATATCAAAAACAAACAAAAAATGAAAATCACACAATGAGATGGCACATAATCGAAAATTACGAACAATAAAAAATGAAGATCCTAGAGTGGAGTAACGCATGAATGAGTACATACCTAATACTATCAAGAAACAGAAGAAGAGCGCAAGATTATATTTTTACATTTCATTCCATTGAAAATTGATTGAAATCTCTTATAATAATAATTTTTTCCGCATTCTTTGCAACCATATGCGCTACCTTTTTAATATTCCAATGGAGTAAATGTCGTGGACCAAATTTTGTAGTTATTCTGTTCGTCGAATCGCCACCCTGAAATTTTAAATTTTGTAATAAATATGTTATCTTTCTTTTCAGGATTTGCCGAATGCAATGAACGCGGCTGAAATCACGGACAAATTGGGTTTGCATTCCCTCCGCAATCGCAATTGGTATATTCAGGCGACATGCGCGACGAGCGGCGACGGTCTCTACGAAGGGCTTGATTGGCTCTCTAATCAGCTGAAGAATGCCAACCGCTAATCTCGACGTTACTCCGACAACATTCAGTTGCTATATTAACATCAAACAACAGAGAAAACCGCCTGCCCTCCCCCAAGTGAAGAAGAGTAATCGCGCGAGATGCTGGACGACTCTTTCGAGACGAGCGGCCTTCTCAGAAGAAAAGTAAATACAACAATAGATCGCAACAGATCCTGTCGGCAACAAATTAGTGGAAAATATTAAGTTTTGGGCGAGGGTGAGGGTTGGGGGATAAAATCAACGAGTGACTGCGGAGAATCGGTCACACCGGACTATAATTGCCGCGTGCAACTTCTTCTTATTATTATTATTCTAATTATTATACTAGCGTCATAGTTACACTTTTTACACAGAGAATTACCACGAGAGAACGTGGAGAACTTGAGAGTAATATTGTATTAAAGTACGACAAATGAAACCTACACTATTTGATTTCAATTAGTTCTCAGCCGATTCCTTAGTGATCCAAACAATCCCGTGGAGGAAAGAAAATTATTAATCGCAATGTTGTCAGTTTGAAAGTTTGAATGTGTTGAACATGCTGATTATTGCATAATGTAGCTGCATATTGTACATTATTACATATAAAGGTAAAAGAAAAGTTTAAAATGAAGATAGAAAGACAGGAGAATGCGACGAGAATGTGATTTATTGAGAGAATGTTGTCGTCGTCGTCGTTGTCGTTCTTCTCTTTCACTTCAATATCGAATCGCGTGGACTAGAAAAACGATAGCTTACATTCATCCTCGACTGCCGCTTTGTTTTTGACATTTTCTCCGATCCCTCTGTTTTATTTATTGCAACCGAGAGGAGGAGTGCTTTGAGAATCGGTACAATTATCGGAATAATTTCTTTTCCTTTTATCATTCTCACTCTTTGTCTGTAGCTTAGAATATCAACGCGCCTCGCCGGATTTTCATAGCCGGATAACTCTTCCTCTCGGATTTTCTACCTTATGGATTTACTATTAGCGGCAGAGATTTCAGCAGTTTACGTTTATGAATAAAGTTCATCTTTTCGGGAAAATAACAAAAAAAAGTACATCACGTCTGTCTCATATCGTTGATCGAACTCGCCTTTCCGTCGAATACGAAAGCTCGAATAATTATGTATGAATGTTCAACAATTTGTGAAATATACTGTAATTGTGGCTTTATATATAGTCTATGTATTCTATCTGTGTCTTGCGAGACGGTGACCATAGTCTCGAGGCGTCGCCACTGCTTCGGAATAAAGACTTCTTTTCTCATTTGTAACTCTAGAGTCTAGAGGATTTCGACATTCGGATTCTTTATTAAGGAGGTAATGAGGCTGAAATTAAAACCGATCAAGTGAGGGTTCTGGAATTTTAATTGATAAACTTTCAGTCTAAAAAATTCTGTTAAATATGTAAATGACTTCTGGATTCACATGTTTCAGTCATATTTTTTTTTTTGAGAAAAGATATTTCTTTGATGAATTGTTCGTAGCTAATTAGAAGCCAAGTGGAGGGGAAGGATCTGGGCTGATTGGTTAACCATTCAGAGAAGCAGAATCGGAACCAATCAGAAGCAGTCCTTCCCCTCCTCTTGGGTTTTGATTGACTACGAAATATAGTAGAATCTTCTGTGTAGTTAAACTTAATATTGTTTTAACTGCTTCCTTGAAATTCAGAAGTTGTTTATGGATTTTAGAAATTTCTCATTTGACCACTGAAATATTTTTTTTAGATCTCTTTTACCTTCGACCGTGCAGTTTTTGTTAAGTATTTTATGATAATTTGAGCCAAGATTATGCTATTGTTAGGGGAAGCAATTTCTTTACTAGGACTTATATTTTTTTTTGTCAATATTGAAAAATTTGTTCATGAAAGCAAATGTAGTTTTTACTCTTTTTTTTTTTTTTTAGTTTACAGTTGATCCGTTTTAAGTTCAAACGTACAAAGATATGTGAATTTGGATTCGCGTATTTTTTTGAAAAATTGTGTATTTCTGTATAATTGCTTTAACGGCATCTTAGGCGCTTCTTTATATTTTCTGTAGCAAATTAGCAATGTTTTAATTGGTGCTCTTCATCTTGACGAAATAAAATTGGAGGCATTCCATCTTCCATGAAATTTACAAAAGGCCTAGAATTTCGACAAAACTATTTTTCGAATTCTTTTCTTTCTTGTGAATTTCATTATGTTTTCTGTATATTTTTTATTAAATTTGTGGATCTGAATTTTTATATGTACTTGCTTTTTTTTCTAATAGGTGTGAAATTTCAAGAAATAAAGTGTTTAGCGTTTTATAGAATGGATGCATGTGTCCATATTTGTCCCTATAGGATTTTATTGTCAAAAACGATTTTTTGCATGAATTTTCATATCGTTTCATCAAATTTTCCGATAAGTACGAATGGAATTTTAGGGCGAGAATATCTTCGTCAAGAAAGGGTGGAAATTTCATTTTGGCATATTACTATGGTTACCCATCAGGGCCGTGCGCAGGAATTCATTGTGGGGGGGGGGTTCGAAATATTTTTATGATTAATTCATATGTTACAATAAAAAAATTCCCTTCAAACGATCTTCTTTGATGTAAAATAAAAACTTATTTTTAATTTTAATATGTCTATGGGGAGAGTTTGAACCCCCAAACCCCCCCCCCCCTTGCGCACGGCCCTGTTATTCATTCAAACCCAATTAAACCTATTCTATTTGTTGATAACGAATCAAAAGTAGCTAGTGAAAATATACCAGATTATAAAGAAATTACAAAAAAAAAAGTCCAGTTTTTGTCAAAGCTAGAACTAAACAACTGTAAGGGAAATTAGGACAGATTTTAGAAGATTTTCAATAATTTTAAGGGATTTTAAGAGGTTTCTAGAAATTTAAAGGGATTATAAGAGATTTTTATGATATTAAAAGATTTCGTGGTATTTTGTAAAGAATTTTTAAAAGCTTGTAAGAATTTTTATTTGTTTCTTAAAAATGCAGTCTTAAAGCGGGAATTTTATCTAGTAGAATAAATATCGTTTGGTCAGACGTAGTGAATGAAACACAACTAAATCAGGCGGCCTTCTGTTTAATTTTAATCAATTTTCACGTCTTTCGGCAAGATTAAATAAATTTGTAATTTCTTTATAATTAAATTTAAAAAAAAAATTCGGTTCACTCGTAAAAATCCTAAAAATAAAATCGACAATTTTATACATTAAAACTAATTAATTTTAAAATTAGTCTCAATATTTTTATTAATTTAAATAATTTATTTTCTAAGAATTTAAAAAAATGTTTTAATTTTTAAATAGAACTTTCAAAATTCAAAATGAAATAGACAAATTATTAACTTTTTTTCTAATTTGCATATTAAATTAAATATTAATTTTTTTACAATTTGACAATACAAAATGACAGATATTTTTTTTAAAAACTTATTCAATAATTTTCAATAAAAGTATTCTTGCAAAATGTTAATCAATATTTCATCCTAAGAATATTGAAAAATGAAGAAGCTTGAACTTTTTGCAACAGGTATTTCAAATTGCCTCTTTTCAAATGTAAATATGCATCTATCGATTCGCCCACGTTGCTTTGAAGGACAAGATGATGTGGAGAAATATAATTCTGGTCTTCTTGCCATAGAAGGGATCTTCGAGGGCTGTCCACAAGAGCAAAAGAAAATGCTGCCATCGTCACGACGTGGGAGAGAAGCAAATGAAAGCAGATTTTTGAGTTCTTCCCACCGCCAATCATTGGACGATGAATGGCTCGAACCCAGACATGTGGGCTGTAATTTTTTCGAAAATAGTACAGTCACGTTAATCACGAGATTTTTACGATTTGTAAAAGATTTTGTAAAATAATTGTTAAGGATTTCATCGAATTCTAAATATTATTGTAGTGGAATTTAAAAAAAATTCAAAAATATTTAATTATTTAAAAATATTTATTTATAAAATAAAATTCGTGTGCAAAAAAAAAAGTTTTGTACCAGCGCAGGTGATTTGGGCTCTCCTGGTGATCTGAAACAGAAAATCGAAAAAATGTATTAATCTATGTCATCGTCTCTGTGGTCTTTAAAGAAAAAATTTGTTTTTTTTTTTAAACAAAGCCAAAATATTCAAATACGCATATCTTCGTGAAAAAATGTTCTTTCACAAATCCCAAAAATGCGTATCGTCCAGTTTCCTCCAAAAAACAAAATCTTTCGTCCCTGAAAGATTCTGCAACTTCAAGTGTAGAACCTGCCGGATTTGAAATGGAATATCTCTTGTCATTGGATCCATTGAAAAAGTTTCCGAATGGTATTATAGTTTTCTTGCTCTGGCGCCATTTGAAAGGCTCGGAGCCGGCCGGCGTGTCGTGGCGTGGCATTCTTGTAGGTGTTAATTCGTAATAGCTTAGGTAAATGTTTCTTTGAATCAGAGGAACGATTCGTTCCGCCTATCGCGGCGCCGACCGCTCTGCAGGGTGCATATTCATTGTTAGCAATGTCTTTCGTGCTCGTATTGTTGTGCCATGAACATACACATAGTATATGGTACATACTACGTATATAATAAATATACTATTGTACTATATCTATATAGTATAGTATAATAGTATACAATACACAGCGAACTGAGGTGACATTCACGTTTTGCGCTCATTGAGAATGACAGTGCCAAACCTCTGCATTCCTTCTCGGGACAATGCCAAGCTCGGCTGGTGTGCAGGGGACACGCTCGACTTTATTCGTGCCTCTAGTCTCTTCCGAAAGGATATCATCGTTAAACGATGGTTCCCCGGTGTGTGACATCCGCTTCTTCACTCTTCATTCTCTTCAATAGAGCCACAATTCCAACTTTCGGCCGCGTCTCCGCTTTTTATTATTTCGCCTTCCCCTTCGTCTGCTGGGGAATCTATTAGATTTATATTGTTCAGCCCCCTTGATTATTATGAATAGCTTCAAAGATCTCTCAACTCGAGTATCCCTTTCATCCTATTTATTTATTTTAATACGGGATGGCCACTAGATTCAATTTTTTTCATTTCCCTGACTGAAAAGTATTAAGAATGCGAACTGAAATTTTTTTTTTAATTGCGAAATCTTCGGATATTTAAAATCACTTCACAACACTTAAAATTCGTCAAAATCTCTCAAATTTACGACAACCTCGGAAATCTCTTAAAATTCATTGAAATTTCTTCAAATTCTTAGAAACATCTTAAAATTCGACGAAATCCCTTGAAATTTGTTAATATTTCATAATAATTGTTTTAAAATTCGTCAAAATCATTTTGAAATCCTTTAAATTCCTCGAAAAACATGAAAATCTTTTCGAATTCCTAACAATCTTAAAATTTCCTATACAATCCTTCAAAATTCCAGAAAATCTCTTGAAATATTCCAAGATTCCACAAGGAACTAAAATTATTAAAAATTTATTAAAAAATATTATTTTATTGCAATTAAATTACATTCTCGATTTTTATTCTTATTTTTCTTCAGAAAGTCCCCGAAAACTGAGATGAACAACTAATTAGATGACAAGGAAGATGTTTAGAAAATTTATGACAATTGAGTCATCAGCAAAAGCTAATAAGGAACAATATAGCTAATTTATCTCCGAGAGTGGTATATGTTTAAAAAACGAGCACTGAAGGTGGCGTTTATTGTCCTTCTTTTCAGCGAGTTTTATTTATCGAATCCCACGAGGACCTTTTGAATTAAAAAATTTTTATCTATGGTGCGAGAAGATTTATTCTGGGACCGATGGGGACGCCGAACAATCCTTTGAAAAGGATCATGCAAAGTAGCTTTTGACTAGTATAGGAGTCCTAACGAGTGTTCATAAGTCAAATCGAGTAATTAACTATATATTATATACATATACATATACATATATATATATATTCGAGTGGTATCCGTTTAGAAGCGGTTTCGAGCACGACGAGGCCATTTCTCATTTTCGCGGCTTGTTCTCCTCAGGTATGCTGTTTTCAATACAGCGAAATTAAAGAAGGGAGGAGGTGCGATTTGATGACTACATAATGCAATAGCGTAGATAGCAGAAAAATTATAAGAAATGTGGAGATTTTCAATTTTTCTTTTTTGGATATCAGAAAATGTCTTAAAAATACCAGAAAACAGAATAAAAATAGAAAAATACCTAAGAATGGAAGAAAAGTATAAAGGACCTAATAGATAAGGACCTAATAGAGGACCAAAAATAAGGGTCCAAAATACACGACTCAAATATAAAGATAATCCAAGAATACCTGGAAGATCTCTTTTATATATATGACAATGGTAGCTACATTGTTCAGGTATTTTGGCTATTACCAATTCATTTGCTTCCTGTCACGCTCTCGTTCGGTCCGCTACCATAGAAACTTGAAATTCTTTCACGCACAACGGCTACTTTATGAAGAGTTAAAAAATCTAAATTCCAAATTCGAATCTAAATTTCTAAAAGGACGCTATTTATAGATTTTTCTTGAACGATTTATCGGCTTTTAGTCAAAACTAATTTGTAATTTCAACTACTGGTGCAATTTGCTTCAGAATATTCTTTAAATTCGTTTTTCTCAACAATTATTAGAATACGATGTATTTTCGAATCCGAATCAATCCGAGTGAATCAGAATTACAAATTACACAATATTTACTGCATATTTTTTAAATTTATCACAGTTGTAATTTCCACATTCTCACAGTAATTGCATTTTTTGAGGATATTCATTTTCTGGGGACCCCCAGCTTGTGGGAGACCTGGGGCCCTTATGTAAATCCGCCATTGACATCAATCTGTGGGCCCTCCCCGAAAAAAAATCCTGGGTACGGGATTGATTTAGTTACCGCTGGTAATTCACCACGTAGCCTAAGTTTTAGTGCTTAAAACATCTATCTATACTGCAAGGACAATCTTTATTGATATATATGAGTGGTATCACAAGCTAAATTCAAGGTAACAATTTTTATAACCAGATCATTTCAAGACCATCTAGTACCCGTTTGATAACGTCTTCAAAGCACTAGTTGAAAAAAACAAAAGATCCGCATTTGAATTGTATTTAGTGATTAAAATGTCGGAAAAAATATATTTTCAGCTGTTGCTGTTTTGTGGCATTTTGTGCCAAGCAATTTTCGCTACATTATCAGGCAATGATACCAGTAAGTACACTCGAATCTCCCAATAACGACCTTCCCAATAACGACCGCATTTCTTTCTAAATAACGACCTACATGAATCTAAAGTCTCACTTCGCATGCGTTGCGCTTCGGGATCTGATTGGTTTCTATTAGCGCGCAATTTGAAATGCTAAAAAATATTATATTATACGCAATACGCATGCGCACTTGGTGTGCCATTTGAGAAAAGAAATTTCGTCGTTATTGGGAGATTCGAGTGTAACTGGAATGAACATAAGGTTATCAGATAATTATTAAAAAACGGCAGTTGCAGAAACGAGATTAAGTTATGAAATTCTTGCAGGATTATCATCGGATTTTCTTGTACGTAAAAGACGTGTGATTAATCACTTGCCTAGTGGACAAGCTCACCTGGGTATTGTGGAAGTTAAATACATTGTAGCCATTAAGGAAGATGTTCATCCATTTTGCGCAGGTGTGATACTCTCGCATAGATATGTGCTCACTGCTGCTCTCTGTTTCCGCTATGAAGTATCGAGATACACAGTTCTCTCCGGTGCAACAAGTGATAACCGAGCTAAACACCACAACGTCACGTCGAAATTAACATATTCTGGCAATCCTCCACATAAAGAGTTAGAGGAAATTGCCTTGATCGCTGTTGATCCTCCTTTCGTGTATTCGGGAAAAACTGGTAGTATACGTTTGCATGTAGGACCTTTACCTACAGGGACAGAGGTTACTGTTTTTGGGTGGGGACACAGGTATCCGTTACGGTAAGTAATATGAATAATATATATTAGGTACATGGAATATAACTCTTAATTTATTATGTAAACTTCTCATATTGTTTTCTTGCCGATTTCAGACCTGGACCGGAAAGACGACATAAACTACGCTTTATCAATTTACCAATAATGAACCATGATGAGTGTAAAACTATCTATCAAGGACGCATTGAAATTACGGATAAACATATATGCACTGATTGTCAATATCAATACTGTGCCATAAATGATGAAGGTGCTCCTGTAGTTATTGACGAGACCCTGGCTGCAATACACGTTAGGAAAGGAAGCAATCCACTTCAACAAAATCCTGACGTTTATATAAACGTGCAGCGTCCCGACTACAGTGAATGGATCAGAGATCAAGTTCTCTTATTGTGAATCAGCGAAAATTCACTAATTCCCGTATAATAACACTTACCACACAATCCGCAATAAAAAAATATAATGTCGGGTAATGTGTACGAAGTTATGAAATATGCTAAATAAAATGATATGCTATATCAAATATAATGATCTGTTTTTTTAGGAAACTACCCTTCTTCTCATGTCACTTATTCTTAATAATTATTAAGTTTATAATTACGAATTTCAATGGATCAAAAATGTTGAATAACAGTTAGAGCGAGAAGGAGGTTTAACTCCTTTGTATATCTCTACTCTCTCTCGGCGTAAAGCAGAAACTAATGAGAGTGACAGAGATGCAGATCTGTTTATCTCTTTCACTCTCATGAGTTTCGGTTTTACGCCGTTTTCTGCCGACATGGGACGGCATCTTAAGTGAGAGTGTTCTGTATAGCGAAACATTTTACAATGGGTAATAGGTATCATCTATTTCACAATTCTATATTTCAGTTTTTTTGTAAATATTTGCTTAAAAGTATATGCATAAACAACTATCGATATTCGATGATATTACTTTTGAATCTGTTAGTTACCGCTGGTAATTCACCACGTAGCCCCAGTTTTACTGCTTAAAACATCTCTATCTTTACTGCAAGACCAATCTTTATTTATATATTTGAGTGGTATCACTAGCTAAAGTCAAAGTAAACATTTTTATACCCAGAACGTCTTCAAAGCAGTAGCTTTGCATTTGAACTGCATTTAGTGACTAAAATGTCAGAGAAAATATATTTTCATCTGTTGTTTTTTTGTGGCATTTTGGGCCAAGGAATTTTCGCTACATTATCGGACAATGATGCCAGTAAGTAAACCGCCATATGTTATGTAGTTGTGACTAGAATGAATATAAGGATATCAGTTAATTATTAAAAAACGGCAGTTGCAGAAGCAATAGATTAAGTTATGAAATTCTTACAGAGTTATCATCGGATTTTCTTGTACGTAAAAGACGTGCAATTAATAACTTGCCTAGTGGACAAGATGGCACGGGAAATGTGGACGCTAAATACATTGTAGCAATTAAAGAAGGTGTTCGTCCACTTTGCGCAGGTGTGATACTCTCGCATACCAATGTCCTCACTGCTGCTTTCTGTATCCCCCATGAGGTGTCGAGATACACAGTTTCCTCTGGTGGAACAATTTATAACCGAGCTGAACAACACAGCGTAACGTCGAAATTAATATATTCTGGCAATCCTCCACATAAACCGTTTGAGAGAATTACCTTGATCACAGTTAAACCTCCTTTCGTGTATA
>UCOK01009017.1:0-19064 GCA_900474325.1 Synergus umbraculus
GGTATATAGTGGAATAACTATGCAAAATTTCATCAATTTATCTCTATGCGTTTTCAAGAAATTGCAGGATCGTGACATACATACATACATACATACATACATACACACACACACACACACACACATACATCCGGACATTTTTTCAGATGATCATATTAGATATATTGCCCTTGAAATATGTTCAAAAAAACCTTTTTTAGGAAACTGGATTTTGTCACCACTACAAAGCTTCCTCTATGAGGAAGCAAAATGACTAAATATCCCATAAAAATCCCTTAAAATTATTAAAAATCCCAGGAAATGTCATGAAATCTCTTTACATTCCTGATAATTCAATGAAATCTCGTAAAATCACCTAAATCACTTAAAAGTCCTTAAAATCACTTAATCCTTAAAATGTCTTTAACATATTTCAAAAACCTGGCGAAATGACTTTAAATTTCGTAAAAATCGCTTGATGTCTTGTTATATCTCTTAAAATTTCGTTAAATTTTTTAAACTTCTTGAAATTTCAATATAATTGCAACAAATCCTGAAAAATTCCTGAAAATCTACTGAATTTTCGTACTCTTTAAAACTGAATCAGTCAAATTCCTCTGATTTTCAGTGATTCTTTTCTCACGATTTTAATCAGTGAAAGTTCACTAGAATCAGTCAAAAGTCACTGAAATTTTCAGTCATCTTCACTAAACTACTAAAAATTTCAGTGACTTTTTACTTATTTCCAGTAGATTTTTCACTGATTAAAATCGTGAGAAAATAGTAACTGCAAATCAGTGGAATTTGACTGGTAATCAGTTAAATTTGACTGATTCAAGTTTAGAGAGTAGAATCCCTAGAATTCCTTAAAAGGAAAAATATATAGTATGTCGTATAAAAATGTGAATACAAAAAGTAAATGTAAAAAAAATAATAAATAAAAAAATTCGTCAGAGACGTCTGAAAATTCAACCCAATCAACCCAATTTTCATATTCGTCGCATTGAAAATTGGGGGAGAAATCTAGATCTTGTTCATGATCGCGTAAAATGGTCTCTTTCCCTTGCGTTCTCACTTTGAACCTCGTTAATATACATTTAACGAAAACGTTTCAACGTGCAAGAGAAAAGTCATTTCGCGCCCCGGACGTTCCAGACAGGATGGAATATAAGCGCGTGGAAACGGGATTTGGGTGGAGCTCTCTTGAATTTGAATGGGCGAGTTTCTTCCATTTGCGCGGTGTAATCGTAGAGTGTTAATGTCGTGCGGACCTGGCAGATATGGTGGAGGCAAGAGTAGGGATGGTATATGTATATCGTATAGTTGGAAAAGGAATAGGATGGACGGACGCGACGAGGCTAAGGGTGGTTAAGGGAGAAGGTAGGAGGTAGGAGCATCACCCTGTTGTACAGGTCGGGTAATGTGAACAACCCCTTGGTAGTCGGCGTATCGTATCTGCCTATTCTCGTATAGGCAGCCTGCTAGTTAGAGTTGACTGGAGCTACTTGTTTGGGTTGGGTTAGTTTTCCCGGCAGTAAATGCTCTACCGGTACGACGGCACGATACGGGACATAGTACGGTAATGTGCCAGTAAACACGCCAACTACGACAGTTCCACTTCCGTTTCTACATATACTCCCCTTCTACAATTTTAGTCAGCAACATTGCACTCTGGGAGCTAACGCCACGAGGGTTCGTATGATTGCAGTGGAAAAATTTAATTTATATGCGACAGGGGTCAAAATCTGATGAATAAGCAGTACCTTTTGCTAGAATTGTATTGCATAATCAAGTAAAAAGAGCCGGAAAAAATGGAATGCTGAAACTTGCATAACATGAATACAAACATACATTTAGGAAAGCAATATTGTATTTTATTGATTTTAAACTATAAACAGTGTTAAAACATTAATTCATTTGCATTAACATTAACTTTTTATGGAAGAATATGGAAGACATTATAAGTGTCTTCCATATTCTTCTAATTATGCAGGATTGAGTAAATACAACCACTCTTCGTGTTGGTTTGAACCTTTCGTTCCCAACATGATGAAGAGTGGAATTAACAGTAGTTCCTGATATAATTAAGACGCCAATGAAAAAAAATAATAAAATAGAAAGAAAACAAATGTCAACATGCAGAAAAGGGGATTTTCATCTAGAAATGAGATAAATATAGTTTAAGCAGATAAAAATTGACCAAGATATTTGTTGTTGTTCAAACTGAAGCAATTGCACATGCATCGCTCCGATTATAACGCAAACAACGCACCCGAACCCTGCGTAGAAGAGTAATTTTTCGCTTCTTGTTTGAATATGCACTCTCATTCTGGCTTTTTGTTTCTGTGTTTTTTCCGTATTATTCTCGTTTTATTTCACGCGCCATCCTCCATCGTCGACGTTAGCAGAGCGTTGCTCGAAAGCGGTATGAATGTATATTGTCTACCCACGTATATATATACGCGTAGATATATAGGTATATATATATATATATGTATAACGTAATTTTGTCCAGTTTTTTTCCTGCTGCACTCAAGCTCGTAAAAACAGGCAGTTTATTACAAGTCGTCGCCTCTTCATCCACTTATAAAATCCGTGTCTTGCGGCTACCGAAGAAATTAACCACAGACGACGCCATGTCTGCAATTCTGAATATTCAGTGCATAGTCTTAAGACACGCGACCCGCTTCCCTGCAGAGTGATTATCATCTAGCAACTCCTAAAGCTTTTTTTATTTTACTTGTAATCATCGCTCATGTTATCGTTAACACTTTCTGCAATTAGTCTTATCTTTATGTGGAACCTAAAAGTTTTTTCAGAATTAAGTTATCAATTAAACTGAAAGAATAAGTAGTTGTATATAGGATTTTATTTAATAGCAGAAATTTTCCTGGCGTTTCTCGGAATTTTAAGAGATTTCGAAGGAATTTTAAAAGCTTTTAAGGGATTTCCTACAGAGGCTTTAAAGGATTTGAGGAAAATTCATAAGATTTTATTTAATAGCAGAAATTTTCCTAGCGTTTCTCGGGATTCTAAGAGATTTCAAGGGATTTTAAAGTTCTTCAAAGATTTTACAAGATTTTAAGGGATTTCATATAGTGACTTTAAAGGATTTCAGGAAAATTTATAGGATGTTAAACAGAGTTCTAAGGAATTTTAGGAACTTTATAAGATAAAAAGACTTTAAGGGATTTAAAAAATTGTTAAAGCATTCTGAGAGATTTTATTTCATTTTAGTGACTTTTGTGGATTTTTAAAATAGTTCAAAAGAATTATCAAAAGCATTTTTCAGAGATTTTTATCAATTTCACTAGATTTCAAGACACACTTTTAAAAATGTCACATTCATGAGATTCTAAGTGATTTTTAAGGGATTTCAAGAAATTTCAAGTATTTATGATGAATATTAATGAATTTAAAAGGAATTGAAAAGAGTTCAAAAGATATTCAACAGATTTCAAGTCATTTAAAATGATTTTCGGAAATTTAAAGGAATTTTAAGTGATTTCAAAATCTTTCAAGTAATTTTGATGAATTCCAATGGATTTCGAAATATTTTAAACGATCAAGATGTTTTAAATGACTCTAAGAATTTAGTAAGGATTCTAGAGAATTTATAATTTTTTTAAGGATTTAAGAAGAATTTAAAAGATTGCAAGGTATTTACCCAAAGTTTCTAGTTATTTAAAATGTTTTTAAAACTGTTATTAAAATGAGATTAAAAATCTAAAAGAAAATTTAATATAAAAATTCGAAAAATTTAAAGATTTAAAAATTCAAATTAAAAATCTTTCAAAATTTCGGGATATCTGTTAAAAATCCTAAAAATCTCTTGAAAATCCTTAAAATTTTACGAAAATTTTCAAATGCTCTTAAACTTTCTTGAAATCTCTTCAAATTCATTAAAATCAGTTAAAATGCTTTGAAATCTTGACAAATTTCTGAAAAAACCTTTTGATAACTATTTTCCACTCTTTTTAGAATCCTTTAAATTCTTTAAAATCACTATAAATTTCTTTAAATTCTTTTATAATTTCTGAAATTTTATGAAGTTTCTTGAAATCCCTTGAAATTCTATATGAAATCTCTTGAAATCTCGAGCGACGCCGGATAAGTTTCTGTTATTAAATAACTGCAAATTTTAGGTTTTGGAATCTTTGGAGAATTTTTGTTGTTGATATTTTTATTCCAATAAATCGAAAAAAATATCTTCATGCTATAGACGTCTGAAACTTCTATCAAATATTGGGTTGAAGTTTCAGACGTCTAGTCTGACGATTTTTTTTACATTTATTGGAATAATAACAGTAATAAAAAAAAGTTTCGCTGAAATTCCTTTAAATTTCGTAAAATAATTTAATACTTCCTTCATATTCCTTGATGTTCCATAAACTTCCATCAAATTCCATAATCTATTCTTATAGTCCTTAAAATTACTTACAATCCCATGAAATCATATGAAATCCCTTGAAATTACTTATTAACTCCGCCAAAAATGAGTAAGTTAAATTTTTCTCAAAACTTCTAAATTTCCATCAGTCATCTTTAGATGAAAACAGTAAAAATCCTTAAACTCCTCGAAATTTTCTTATAATTCCTAGTAACCTCTCATCAAAATCCCTTAAAATTCCACGAAGTCTTTCAAAAATCAAAGAAATTCCTTGCAAAACCTCAAAATTCCACAAAAAAGTTGAAAATCCCTCAAGAATAAATGACTTAATAATATTGTCGTACTCGACGACTTGATAAAACATCAATATATATAACTCTAAGAAACTATATTCCGTAACCTATTTCTTCCCTGGAAATAAAATGTACCGTTATTACAAAGAGCAATTACTTAGCCCAGAAAAACAAAAACTCCTTGACCTAGGATGAAAAAGTTCCACTGATTATATTACCAGGGAGAGAGAGAGATTTCCTACTTTCACAAGAAAATTGCAAGAAGATATTCAGAGTGTCGGTGAAACCCTTCTTGGAGTTGTTGCCGAAAGCGGTCGGGGCGGAATTTGAATTAATTACGGGGGGGAAGTGAACAAGCTAAGACCGCGTGCCAGCAATGCGGATGAAGAGGGAGAAAGATATAGTGAGAGAGAAGGAAAGAGAGGGAGTTTGAGAGAGGAAGTACAACGAGATGGAGAAATAAATATATATATATAGAGAGAGAAAGACAGAGACTATATGCAACTGAATTGCGTGGCATGGTAGAAGAAATGATGGTTGAGAGTATTGGGGGGGGGACGGGGTGAACGAGCGCAAGAAAGAGGGTTTGCAAGAAAGAGAGGGTTTGAGCCACGGGAACGATGAGGGCGGATGTTGTGAAATTGTTCTTCCGTTACCAAGTCAGACGCCTCCAACTTTCACACCTCAAGTACCCTGGAGTAAGCATGGAACTAATTCGGAATTCCGTCCTGAGTGGCCTCTTATTTCGAGGTTCCTTGTGCTCATCCGGATCTCCCGATATTAAATAAAGTTTTTGCAAATTAACTCACTTAATTTGTGAAACAATTTCCACATTTGCTCAGCAATGTAATCAAGAATTTAGAAAGGGAAATTTTAAAATGATAGCAGTTGTACTATGCCGATTCTGGGCCACTTATCCCACGAGCAAGGTTCTGTTCCATTTTTAAGTCGCTGTATGTATATTAATGTCAGGAATTTATAAATATTGTAAAATGAAATGAGATTGATTTGAAGTATCGTTTGTTTTTATTTAACACTACCTTCCATCTTATTTAATTTTTAACATCGGTTTAACTATACTTTAATATTACTTTAACGTTAATTTAACTATACTTTAACATTACTTTAATCTTAATTTAACTACACCTTAATTATACTTTAATGTTAAATATAACGTCGAGACTACACAAAGTGAAAATAACGGCCCTTTTCTGGAAGAAGCTACGCGGTCAGCTATTACCGCTTTTTCTAGTTTTACTGGTTTTATCAGGAAAATCCAGTTATCACTGGATATTCAACGGCTTTACGGGATTTTTCTAGCACTGGGAATCTCGGCGATCGAGAGGGGGGCGCGCCTCTGATTGGTCGGAGCTACACGGCCACGACCAATCACGTTGCGTGTCCCCACCATCAACCCCCCAGCTACCTATTATAAGTACGGCGCTTTCTTGCCAGAATAGTTCAGTGTCACCAGAGTAATACGACTTAATAATCCTTAATCTCTATCCTAAGTAATTGTTCTCAAAATGTGACCTTTCACAAAAATATTGTGTTCCGATTTTTGAATCTCCGCTTTTTAACCTTGGTGTTCTGGGCCCCTAACGGTTTTAAGGTCCCAGTTAGAACACGAAATTTGGAAATCGGAGACCCTTATTACAAAGGTGTTGCAAATCACAGCGAACCTCCCACTTAAAAAATGTTAATAAAACATTGTGTTCCGATTTCTAAAGTTGTTTTTTAAGCCTGGTGTTCTGGAACCTTTTAACGGTGTTAAGGCCCCAGTTAAATCACGATATTTAGAAATCAGGGACCCTTGTTATAAAGATGTTGCGATTTTTCAGCGAACCTCATTCAACTAAAATTGTGTCCTCTTGCCTTCCTTTTCCACAAAGCACGAGAGTCGACTGCAAACCAATACTTTAAATCAATCTCATTTTATTTTATAATATTTATACATTTTCTACAATATATTTAAAAATTACTATCTATAATTATAAAATTACTATTTATAAACTCTCGACAATAATATATACAGCGACTTAAAAATGAAACAGAATTTTGCTCGACGGATAAGTGGTCCCGTATCGGCCTAGTATAACTACTAATGACGTAACATTTTTTTTACAATTTATCGGTTTTATTTTACAGCAATCTTATAAATTTAGTGGTCGGTCTTAGCTTACGATAGTCTTGTATGAAATTCGCGGATGAAAAATGTCAGGTAACTAGACACAGCTTTAACGACGGAAATCGTCCTTCCTGTGCACTCTTGGCCAGCAGCGAGATATCTCGAGAAGGTATCTCGTTAAAAATCCTTAAAATATCCGGAATCCTCTTATGTGCCGGCCCGTGGCTTTTATTAAAGCAGCAAACTCGCGGTATAAAAGCGTAATGGTCAGTCGTTCCCGATGTCACGAGAAAAAGGTTGTATAGAGGGTGGCAAGGACTTTCTCTCTTGTAAAGGATAATACATAGTTGCTTGTATGTATGTACTATCTACAAAACTATATTTCCACCCTGGTTCAGCTCATTTTTATTTCCCTTGACCTTACGGCTGAACTTTAAGGAGATCAATAACGGGAGGAGTTCCATTTTTCTACAAGAGTACTAGACTATAAAATACTTTGCTCCTAGTAAATTTTTTTATAAAGAAAATAAAATATAATCAATATATCTAGTATAAATTAAAATTACTAAACATATTAAACATATTAAACATATTAAACATATTAAAGCAGATCCACTGAAAGTCTAAAA
The DNA here is from genome assembly GCA_900474325.1 of Synergus umbraculus. NCBI lineage: Eukaryota > Metazoa > Arthropoda > Insecta > Hymenoptera > Cynipidae > Synergus > Synergus umbraculus. The sequence goes on from UCOK01009017.1 coordinate 7,420, forward strand.
GAACAGGACTAGATGTGGTTTAAGTTCTGAACGTTCAAATTCAGGGCTACAAGAAATTCAAAATTTCGACTGGGGTGTCTTCTAGTTTAAGAAGACCTTATAAAGACCTTATGAAAAGAATTCGCTGGCTATGAGGTGTACTGTCGTTAAAAATTCGCCGACGGTAATGAAACTGTGTAGTGGGAAAGAACATCAACGGAGGCGTCGACGTTGACTACGACGGGATATAATGTTAAGCACAACCAATAAAGTTGATAGTTTACTTGAGAGTCCTGGAAGGAAGGAGGGTAGTTGTCGCGTCTGGAGCCCAGGAGACTTTATGCTAATAGAAGTTGTTGTAGAATGTAGTCCCTAGCCACCCACTCATCCCTGTTTCATTCTAGTAGGCATTTAAGTCTGTGTACACACACAGCAATAGGAAAACCATCTCTTGGAAGGGTGAAGGGGGTTGGAAACTCATACCAAGCTCCAACACCGATTACTTGGTTCTAAGTGCAACCGAAACATCCTAAGCGAGAGGCTTACACGCAACACTTGCGTCCCACAGAGAGCGATTTCTTTATTAATGATCGCAGGGTTTGGGATCATTATAGGCTCAATAGTGTAAAACATGTAATGCATCTTATTGTTTCCTTAAAGGTCAAATCAATTATATTTGAAACACTTTTATTCTTCGAGTATCGTTTGTATTTATTTGATACTAACTTTCATCTTATTCAAGTTTTAACATTAGTTTAACTATACTTTAACATTACTTTGACGTTAACTTAACTATACCTTAACTATACTTTATTAGACTCATAATTAGGAAAACTTATTTTTAAACACATTAGATTTTGTCCGAAAGGAAACTTATTGTGAGAACAATGTAAATTATCTACAGAATCCCTAATTACTCCTGTGGATGGATATCCTGCTAATATCTTTGAGATGTCTTATTAAATCTCTTAAAATTGCTTAAAAAATCAGTGAAATTTTATTAAATTCTTTAAAATTCTTAAAATTCGAATATAATTTCACCAAATCCTTCAAAATTTCTGAAAATCTACTGAATTATCGTAAAATCCCTTGAATTCCTTAAAAGTCCTTGAAATGACTAAATATCTGTAAAATATCGTAAAAGCCCTAAAATTATTGAAAATCCTATGAAATCTTCTGAAATTCCTTCATATTTCGCAAAATCAATTGATATTTCTTAAAATTACTTAAAATTACTCAAAATCCCATAAAGTTTTATTAAATATGTTAACATTACTTAAAATTCCATAAAGTTACTTAAAATTACTCAAAATCCCATGATGTCTTATTATATCTCTTAAAATTATTAAATATCCGTAAAATATCGTGAAATCCCTTACAATTATTAAAAATCCTATGAAATCTTCTGAAATTCCTTTAAATTTCGCAAAATCAATTGATATTTCTTAAAATCATTTTAAATTACTCAACACCTCTTGCGTCTTATTATATCTCTTCAAATTGCTAAAAAATTACGTGCAATTCTTTAAAATTCTTGAAGTTTCAATATAATTTCACCAATTCATTAAAAAATTTCGCAAAATCAATTGATATTCCTTAAAATTACTCAAAGTTCCATGAAATTTGATTAAACCTGTTAAAATTTCTGAAAATTCACTGAAATTTTGTAAAATCCCTTGAATTCCTTCAAAGTTCTTAAAATTACTTAAAATTACTCAAAATCCCATGATGTCTTATTATGTCTCTTAAAATTGCTAAAAAATTCCTTAAAATTATTAAAAATCCTATGAAATCTTCTGAAATTCCTTTAAATTTCGCAAAGTCAATTGATATTTCTTAAATTACTAAAAAATTCCTTAAAATTACTAAATATCGTAAAACCCCTAAAATTATTGAAAATCCTATGAAATCTTATGAAATTCCTTTAAATTTCACAAAATCAATTGATATTTCTTAAAATTACTTAAACTCCCATGATTTCTTATTATATCTCTTAAAATTGCTAAAAAATTAGGTGAAATTTAGTTAAATTTTTAAAATTTCAATATAATTTCGTCAAATTCTTAAAAATTTCTGAAAATCTACTGAATTTTCGTAGAATCCCTTGAATTCCTTAAAAGTCTTTAAAATTTCTAAATATCCAATAAAATATCGTAAAATCCCTTAAAATTACTCAAAGTTCCATGAAATTTGATTAAACCTCTTTAAATTTCTGAAAATTCACTGAAATATGGTAAAATCCCTTAAATTCCTTCAAAGTTCTTAAAATTACTCAAAATCCCATGATGTCTTATTACATATATCTCTTAAAATTACTAAATATTCGTAAAATATTGTAAATAACTTAAATTATTTATAGAATCCCTAATTACTCCAGTGGATAGATATCCTACTAATATCTTTGAGATAACAAGAGTTTGACTTTCAGAAAGCAACAGATCGCATCCATCGCCCCCATCTACCCACTCTTTCTTCTTTTCTATACAGCCTCTCATTCCCTGCGGATGATAAACGACCATGCCGGAAGAAGCAGGGTGGAACATTATCCTCGTCATCCGAGAGTCTCTTGCTACTGTATAACAGAGTGGGGTGGTATCTGAATTTTTCTTCTCATTATTTATCTTATTTTACCTCGAATCAAAATATCTTCAGAGTCGACGAAAAAGCAGAAAAGAGTCTATTCTCTTCAACAAGAGAGTAATATTTCAAAATCTCCAGCATTACTAAATCTATTTTTCGAATGATAAATGTCTTAGAGTATAAGAAAAAGAGGGTACTCAATAAAATAGAAATATTAGATTGTTTCAAAAGCTCCTAATTTGGAAACACTTTAATTTGTAGAAAGCTTTAAAGTTTGATTCCTTTCCGTCGGATTCTTTGCGTCTGATTATTTCCGTCTGAAAATTCCTGCTATTTTGTAGACTTCCTAGGTTTAATGAATTATTCTATAAGATCCATAGAAATGTCTATTTTTTTCGAAAATTTCCAATTCCAGTTTAATAAAGACGAACTCGTATATTCTACCCACAGTTCTGAATTTTTATTAAAAGGGACGCGTGACAGTTTTCTCATTATCAAAATGTTCATTTATTCCAGTGGAAAGCCAGTGCGTTGCGATGGGGGTGAGGAGGCGGGGGTGAAAATACCAGCGGACTTCCTAGATTATAAGAATTCCAGCGACTGCCGCAGAGTCTTCGAGATCTTACTGGTGAAAAAAAAAAAAAAAAAAAAAAAACAAGATGTAAAGGTAGAAGCTTACCAACAAGATCTTCTCTAACTCAGATATTATTTCTGTACTATAGAAATATTTTATTAAAAAGAAAAAAATTAAATTCCTTAACATTATACTTAAAATCCCATGAAATCTTCTTAAAACCCCTTAAAATTATTAAAAATCCTTTGACATCTTCTGAAATCCCTTTAAATTTCGTAAAATCAATTGATATTTCTTAAAACTACTCAAAATCCCATGATGTCTTATTATATCTCTTAAAAATGCTAAAAAATTCCGTGAAATTCCGTAAAATTCTTAAAATTTTAATATAATTTCATCAAATCCTTAAAAATTTCTGAAAATCGACTGAATTATCGTACAATCCCTTAAAAGTTTTTAAAATTACTAAATATCCGTAAAATATCGTAAAATCCCTTAAAATTATCAAAAATCCTATGAAATCTTCTGAAATTTTTTTAAATCTCGCAAAATCAATTGATATTTCTTAAAATTACTAAAAAATTCCTTAGAATGACTAAAGATGCGTAAAATATCGTAAAATCCCTTAAAATTATTAAAAATCCTATGAAATCTTCTGAAATTCCTTTAAATTTCGCAAAATCAATTGATATTTCTTAAAATTACTCAAAATCCTATAAAGTCTCATTAAATATATTAACATTACTTAAAATTCCATAAAGTTACTTAAAATTACTCAAAACCCCATGATGTCTTATTATATCTCTTAAAATTATTAAAAATCCTATGAAATCTTCTGAAATTCCTTTAAATTTCGCAAAGTCAATTGATATTTCTTAAATTACTGAAAAAATTCCTTAAAATTGCTAAATAGTGATGCACCTCAAGACAAGAAAATCTTGATTCTCTTGCTCATATCGCTCGAAATTTCGAGAATATTTTTAGCCAAGATTCTTGAACAGTCATATGTTTTTCTTGGTTTACTCAAGAATTCTTGCTTTTTTCAACATGAAGTAGGGTGAATATGTTTAAGTAACCATGGTAACATATATATTAGCGCCATTTAATAATTTTTTCAAGATTCTTGAAAATGCTTGAAAATGACAAGAAAACATCGAGACAAGATCTTGGAATGTCAAGATCTCGCTTGAATGCATCACTATTGCTAAATATCGTAAAACCCCTAAAATTATTGAAAATCCTATGAAATCTTTTCAAATTCCTTTAAATTTTGCAAAATCAATTGATACTTCTTAAAATTACTCAAATATTATATAATAAAATCATTTTGATTTGAAGTACCGTTTGTTTTTATTTAATACTACCTTCCATCTTATTTAAGTTTTAACATTGGTTTAACTATACTTTAACATTACTTTAACGTTTACTTAAATATACTTTATTAATACTGTAACGTTAATTTAACTATACAGTTAACAGTATAGTTAAGTTAACATTATAGTTTAGCCTTAAAGTAAAGTTAAAGTAGGTACAGTTAAACTAATATTAAAACTTAAATAAGATGGAAGTTAATAGTGAATTTATAAATATTATAAAATAAAATGAGATTGATTTGAAGTATGGTTCGTTTTTATTTAATACTAACTTCCATCTTATGTAAGTTCTAACATTAGTTTAACTATTAGTTTACTTTAAAGTAATGTTAAAGTATAGTTAATCTAATGTTAAAACTTAAATAAAATGAAAGTTACAAACAAATTTACAAAATAAAATTCAAGTTACAACTACTATTATTGAAATTATTATTGTTGTATATTATATATATTGAAGAAATAATCCTAAAGTGTATAAACTCGTGGCAGTGAACATCAGTGAATTACATGATTGTCCGTCGTGTCGCGAGAAGACCAAAAAGTTTACGCGAAATAATTGATAAATGTCCATAGCCCTCGGGGGTCAGCAATGTTGGTCGGGGGTTTTGGTGGAGTGATTTACTGCTAGTAGGGAGTGAAAACTGTTGTCAGGGAGCACCACCGCCTGTGCGAATCGTTATAGACGAGAGGGAATAAAAAATGTTTTGCTCTGAAAAAAATAGTTGCCACCACGAGTTTGCATGTCCTGCATGTCTATTAGACAGCGTTTATGCGACATCGTCGGCGTCAGGAAATGTCACTCTGAATCCTATATATATTCGTATTTTGCGGTTTCTATCAATAGTACAAAACTTCCAGTTTTCGTGCGAAATAGAATTTTCCAACTTTTCACTTTGAATATCAAATATTTCCAACTAAAATCAAACTTGAATTTCAAATCTGGTAGCTTAACTTGTCAAAAGTTTTAGCTCCACACTTGGAACAGGAAATTTAAGAGATTTTTATTAAATGGATTTTCAATTATTGTAGAATTCGTATTTTATTTTAAATTCGTATTTCAGTTGTTTAAACATTAGAAATAATTTTAAAATTATAATTTTAAAAATTATGCCAATTTTAAAAGTATTCATTCAATTGTTATGGTTCGATTTGATTAAGTTTCAAATAAATTTGAAATTCTTAAGTTTCAGGTGATATACATTTTTAATATTCCGTTTTGTTTGCTATAATTTTTATTTTTTTCTCTTCTAAAGGGAGGCAAACATTTGAAACTGATTCCTAACGAGGATTTAATATAATCGGCAAACATAAAAGCTAATGCCTATGTTATCGACTTGATAGACGGCAGCACTCTCTCGCACTCGAAAATCAGGATGCACATGGTTGCATCTAAGCAGGGGCTTTCCGACATTGACATTCAAATCGTTAAATTTAACGATCATTAATTCATTAGAATGGTAATTGACCAATCTAATGGGTTTATTTTGTCTTTCCCGATCGTTAAAACGTACTATGTATTTGAATACAAACTGAAATCCAAAAAAGCAAAATAAATCCGACGACTTTACTAAACTAATTTTTAAATATAAACCCAGAAAAAAAGTTTGTTTAAATCAAATAAACGTATATTTGCAACAGAGCCAAAGAAAAAATGTCTTTGATATTTTATTTGACGTTTATTTGATTTAAACAAACTTTTTTTCTGGGTGAATGTGTGTTAAGATTTTATACAATATCTGCTTCATTAATTTCAATTAAATAAAATTTATTATCTGTTTTATACATATATAATATTAATATTTTATATATAAAACTATTTTTAATTCAAGTTTCTTCCATTGAGCAAAATCTATACTTTATTAAATATTCCGATACTCAGATTTAAGAGAAATATTTTTTTATGGAAAAATTTCAAGAGTTCTGTATTACCTTTATAAATAGCTTGAAGCTAAAAAACTTTTGCAGGTTTTCGTTAGAGCATAAACGTCGAGTTTTCCGCACTATCGGAAATCTGGACGACAAAAAGAAAACGGTGATGGGAAACTTGAAAATTATCCGAGTGAACAGAAATCGTACAAGCTTTTGTTCAAGTATAAAAGACATGTTTTTCACTTCAACGAAGGTCTGAACTCTGAAATAGGTGTTTTTCAAAGCACATGTAATAAATAAATTAATATAATTCTCACAGTTTTTCATTCCTCAAAAATCCTGAAAATCTCTTAAAATATTTCATGAAAACCCTTAAGATTCGTTAACATTTTTTAAAATTCCTTTAAATTCCATAAAATATTTAAAGATTCTAGGAAATCTTTGAAAATCTCTTTTAAACGAATAAACTGCTGCAAATACATTTTGAATAAAATTTCGATTAGCTGCTATCGTAAAATCCCTTAAAATTATTAAAAATCCTATGAAATCTTCTGAAATTCCTTTAAATTTCGCAAAATCAATTGACATTTCTTAAAATTACTCAGAATCCCATGATTTCTTATTACCCGTGTAGAAATTCTCAAGCTTGGCCCAGACCGGTGATGAAACGCTGAATCCGGCCGGGCCCAGGCCGGGCTTCCAGTCAAAACTGGGCGTCCACACTTGGGCCAGGCCAGATTTGGCGTTTCACCCCGGTTTGACATCCCCCGGCCTGGGCCCGCTCAGGGCCACAGTAAAATTTCTACACGGGTATATCTCTTAAAATTGCTAAAAAATTAGGTGAAATTTAGTTAAATTCTTGAAATTTCAATATAATTTCACCAAATCCGGAAAAATTCGTTATTGACTTCTTTTATCTTGCAGAATTAAAAAAAAAAGTTTCGTCTTGCTAAAATTCGCTTGACCCTTCGAAAAAGTATCACATGTCCTTAAAATTACTTAAAACTACTCAAAATCCCATGATGTCTTATTATATCTCTGAAAATTACTCAAAAATTCAATGAAATTTCGTTAAGTTCTGTTAAATTCTTGAAATTTCATCAAATCCATAAAAATATCGTAAAATCCCTTGAAATTGTAAAAAATCCTATGGAATCTTATGAAATTCCTTTAAATTTTGCAAAATCATTTGGTATATCTTAAAATTACCCAAAAATTCTCTAAATATCGTAAAATCCCTTAAAATTACTCAAAATCCGATAAATTCTCATTAAATCTCTTAAAATTTCTAAAAATCCACTAAAATTATCTAAAATAACTTGAATTCCTTAAAAGTCCTTAAAATTACTAAATATCCAATGAAATATCGTAAAATCCTTTAAAATAGCTACAAATCCTATATGAAATCTTATGAAATTCCTTTAAATTTCGCAAAATCAATTGACATTTATTAAACTCATTTAATATTACTGAAAATACCACATTTTATTATATCTCTTAAAATTACTCAAAATTCCGTGAAATTTCGTTAAATTCTTTAAAATTCTTGAATTAAATTTCAATATAATTTCACCTAATATATTTTAAACGAATAAAATACCACAAATACATTTTGAATACAATTTCGATTACGTAGAAAAACAGTGATCGAAATCTTCCTACTGATGAGAGTGATTTGAAATCTGATTAAGCATTTAATAGTTTAATTGTCACCAGGGGGCAGTGAATACATATAAAATTAATCAATGACGCAAGAAGATTTGTCCGTCTAAGAGAAGCAGTAAAGAGCTTTTCTGCGGAAAGCTGGGGCAGTCTTTTGGGTTAATGGCGACGGTAGCTGCAGTGAAGTGGCTTGATACGCTGTTTTATTGGCCGACCGCGCCAGTTAGTCTTCACTGAGGGGTCGGAGTTCGTCCGTAAACGTCTAGGAACCTGACTGCCGTGGTGAGGAATACGTAGAGTCTGCTAGCCATCGTAAATCTAGTTGCCGACCTCTTCAACTTACCACACTTCTCCTTATACCCTACAAAACAACCTCCATATCTTGTGTGCTAAATACTAAAACTTACTTTGTTGCAACAAATATTCTGCTGCATCAACTTCAATTTGTATGAGTAATTGAGTACATGCGGAAAGAAAAAATTCCCCAGCACCGAATTAATTTTTTCAGAGTATTTGAAATAAGAAATATCAAAAGAAATATTTCGTTTAAGTAATTCAATTTCATCCAGTGTTGCCATTTTCAGTACAATTGTACTGAAAAAGTACAATTTGCGAAATTTGGGTACGTGAGTACCACAATCACAATTTCAGTACAATTTATTTTGTACTTTGTTAATAATAATTTTTCAGTTTTTTTAAACAAAAAGTTATAAATTATCTTCAATTGTTTCTTAATTTATGATATTAGATATAATTATTAATTTTTACATTACTAAAACATTAAAATTATTGTTATTAACAAATTTTTAATTAAATAATTTAAATTTCGCGCCTAAATTTGCGTAGTTAGTGGCGCCGTCGCGGCGCTTCCTTCGAAGGTACAATTTCAGAATTTTGAGTACACTTTCTGAGTACAAATGCGATTTTCATTGTGGGCGCACTGATTTCATCTGGATACAATAATAATTGAAATTTTAGTTGACTAGCAATTATTATGATATATTAATTAATTACTTGTTTTTGCTCACCTTTTGCTAGTAGAAAAAATAATTTTTAATTCTTGAAATATAAAATTTTGTAATTCTTTATTTAATTTCAGGAATCTTCATGAGTTTTATAAGATTCCTTAAAATGTTTTTATTTCCTTCAAAATTTTTTGAAATTACTTTAAATTTCGTAAATTGACTTGGTATTTCTTAAAATTACTCAAAATCCCTTGATGTCTTATTATATCTCTTAAAATTGGTAAGGTATTACGTGAAATGTCGTTAAATTCTTTAAAATTCTTGAAATTTCAATATAATTTCACCAAATTCTTAAAAATTTCTGAAAATCCACTGAATTTCCGTAAAATCCCTTGGAATCCTTAAAAGTCTTTATTATTAATAAATATCGCAAAATCCCTCAAAATATTAAAAATCCTGTGAAATATCATGAAATCTTTAAAAATTTCTGACAATTTAATGAAATCTCGTAAAATTCTCTGAATCCCTTAAAATTCTTTAAAATTACCAAGGGCCGATTCCATTAACTGTGATTAAATTTTAATCCTTGATTAACTTAAGTTAATCAATACTTTTTGCGTACGCATAAATCAAGGATTTAATCAAAGATTAAAATTTAATCACAGTTGGTGGAATCAGCCCTAAATAGCATAAAATCCCTTAAAATTATTAAAAATCCTATGAATTCTTATGAAATTCCTTAAAATTTCGCAAAATTAATTGATATTTCTTAATATTACTTAAAATTACTCAAAATTCCATGACGTCTTATTATATCTCTTAAAATTATCCAAAAATTCAGTGAAATTTCAATATAATTTTACGAAATCCTTAAAAATTTTTGAAAATCCACTGAATTTTCGTAAAATTACTTAAAATTATTAAAAATCCTATAAAATTTTATGTTTCATCATGTAATTTCCAGAAATGTTAAGAGAATTCAAGAGATATTAATGATTTTTAAAAGACATCGCATTTTTAAGGATTGTATTAAATTACATAAGATTTCTAATAATTTTAAAGGATTTCAAAAGATTTTTCTGATTTTTAAAATATTTTATGGAATTTAAAGCAATTTAAAACTCAGGGGATTTTATTGAGAGACTTCAGAGGATTTTTATGATTTTTTAAAAAGATTTCGTAAAATAAAAGATCTCGAAGGATTTTGTAAATTTTTAACACTATTCAAGATATTTTTCTATTTTTTAGAATATTAAAAAAATTTTAAGGATTTCATAGAATTGGATGAAATTTCTAATGATTGTAAAGATTTTAAACGTTAAGAAACTTCAAGAGGGTTCTACGCAGTTTTAGAAATTTTTACGAATATTTTAACATCGATTTCAAGCGAATTTTAAGATTTTTTAACGAATTTTAAGCAATTTCTAAGATTTTCGTAAAAGATATTTGAATATTGTGTATTCTCAAGAAATAAGAAGACGAAAGTATATCAATGTCTGGAAAGATTGATAGGAGGATATTTGAATTGGCAAAATTAGTGGAGAGGAAATGAGTAGTGAGGATTGCTGATTTCCGGAGTCAGGTAGCGTCTGCGGCAAGGTCTCTTCTAAAAGTCCCTGGCGATTTACATTTGTTAGTGAATGCGTAATGAAGACTTTTGGCCGTGCATGGGAAATGGCAGGAAGGAAGTGGAAACCTAGAATGCGGGATGTCGCAGAGAGGGCTGGCCTGGAGGTGATAACTTCTGATTTACGCTATTCCCTTTCCCCGACCTGCTTTCTTCCCACGCCACCCGATTCTCATTTTCTCACCTATACTCTCTCGCGTTTCGCGAGAAGAGGGCTTCTACTCCAATTAACTTTTAATGGCGTAGATAGGGAAACGTATGCCTGTCGAGGTCCGCTGCCATGTCTTCTTCTTCTTCTTCTTCTTCTTCCTCTTCTTCTTCTTCTTCATCTTCATCATCATCTTCTTATTCTTGCTCTTCTTTTTTTTGTTCTTGTTCTTCTTCTTCTTCATCTTCATCATCATCATCATCTTCTTCTTCTTCTTCTTCTTCTTCTTCTTGTTCTTGTTATTGTTCTTCTTCTTCTTTCTCTTCATCTTCTTCTTCCCATTTATTCTATTTCTCTTCACCCTCTTCCACAACCACCGAATATATACCACTCTCTTTCTCTCCGAGGCTGAGCAACTCCTCCCTCCCTCTTTCCAAACAGCCTCCACCCGGAAAATCTCGAGAGACAGCAGCAACTTGTTAAGTAATTAAGTGTCGTTCTAAGTTTCCGTTTAATAATAATTTAGTAATGCTCGTAAACTTGCTAAAGCATCGCGGGACCCGTCCATCATCAGCCGATATTTCTCTGGCGGTAAGTAGGTATTTAGTCCTATCAAAAGACGCGTAGTTGCTGCTCGAATAGGGCAATTATACGATGATTTGTTTATCTGGAGTTCCTGTATGGGAGATAGTAACTTAATGGGAGCAGATTAACATTTTAATGACATCTTCAGACTTTTTCAACATTGTTAAAGATTCATTTGTTTGAACATTCAGCATCTTTAGGATTAATCATAAAACTGGCAATATTATATCATATTACATTATATTATATTATATTATATTATACATTATAATATATATATATA
>UCOK01009019.1:0-11934 GCA_900474325.1 Synergus umbraculus
ACTTCTGTATGGGCCCGGAATAGATGACTCTATGTAAGTTTAAAAAAAAAATTATTTTCTTCGTGTAAACTGAAATTGAAACTTTAAACGCGTTTTTCTCGAAATGGCATTGCTGAAGTCGGTGACCAAGATTACTCGAACACTAATGAACCGATCTTCTTGAAATTTTGCAGGCTTATTTAATACATAAAAATGTAGTCTTTAATCGTTCGATTTTTTTTTTTCGAAAAAAATGGCCGTTTTATAGCCAAAAAACGGCCGTTTTTTTACGTTAAAATCGAACCATTGACTTTGATTATCCGCCATTTTGTGAAAAATGAATATTTTTTAAAATCCTTCGATTAAAGACTAGTTTATACTTATATTTGACTAAATCCATCCACATTTTTTTTTCAGATGATCCACCTCGCCGTAATGTTGGTCACCGCAAACCGTATCATTGAAAACATTATTCCATTGACGGCCATTTGCCACTCAACAATGTAATATTTCTCAATAAAAAAATTACTGAAAGTTCTTCAAGATGTGTTCTTTAAGATGATATAGTGATCGATTAAAAAAGTTTTGTAGTTTTCTTTAAAAAAATGTATGAAAAAGGCCTTTTGTTTTGCGCTACAAATAGGGGTAACCCCTTATATCTTTGAATCTCCTCTTTTCTATCCCTTTCAATTTCTTGTATATATCCACATTTCTCTTTCTATCGCCATATCAATCGATATCAACGTTTATCTCTTTCAATCTCCGCTTCTCTATCTCTTTTTATCTCTTGTCCATCCTCTTCTATTTCTTTCTATCTCCTTGTCAATCAATATTCTCCTATCTCTTTCAATCCCTACTTCTATATCGCTTTCAATCTCTGTATATACCTGTCTATACCTTTCTATATCCTTTTCAATCGTAATTCACGCTTATATTCAATCGAAATTCGCCTCCTTTTTTTATCTCAATCTATCTTTCTCTATCCCCTTTTCAATGCACATCAACACCTATCTCATTCAATCCCCACTTCTCTATCTCTTTCTATCTCTGTATATACCTTTCAATCCCCTTGTCAATCTCATTTTGCTCTTATCTCCTTCAATGTCCAGTTTTCTTCTATCTCGGCCTATCTCTATATCTCCATTTCAATGCATATCAACTGTCCATCCCCGTCTATTACTTTCTATCTCCTTGTCAATCACCATTCTCCTATCTCTTTCAATCCTCACTTCTGTACCTCTTTATATTTCTGTATATACCTGTCTATACCTTTTTATATCCTTTTCAATTTCATTTCACTTTTATCTCTTTCAATCACCAGTTATCTTCTATCCCTTCCTATCTTCATTTCATTCCACATCCACACTTATCTCTTTTGAATTTCCTTTTTGCTATGTCCGCCTAACTCTCTTTATCTCCTTTTCAATAAACATCAACAACAATCTCTTTTAATCCCCACTTCTCTATCTCTTTCTATCATTGTGTGTATCTGTCTATATCTTTCTATCGTCAATCTCATTTCGCTTTTATCTCTTTCAATCTCGAGTTCTCTATCCCTTCCTATCTCCATTTCAATTCACATCCACGCTTATCTCTTTGAATCTCCTTTTTTCTCTCTCCGCTTCTCTCTCTCTCTCTTCATCTCCTTTTCAGTGCATATCAACACCTACCTCTTTCAATCTCCATTTCTTTATCTTCTTCTATCTTTTGTCCATCTCCGACTGTCAATCACCGTTCCCTCCTATCTATTGCAATCCACGCTTCTCTATATCTTTCTATCTCCATAATATATATTGTAACTGACTATCCCTTTTTATCTCAAGTTTTCTATCTCTTTCTACCTCCATCTTATTCCACTTTCACGCCTATCTTTTTCTATTCGCATTTCTTTCTCCATCTATCTCTCGCCTATTACAGTCTATCCCTTTTTATCTCCATCTGAATTAAAATTGCACCTATCTCTTTCAATCTCCACTTCTCTATTCCTTCCTCTTTCTCGTCTATTCTTTTCTCTCTTCTTGTCAATCAAGATTCATTCCTATCTCTTTTAACCCTACTTTTCTATCCACTTCAATTTCTTGCCCATCCTCATCTATCACTTTCTATTGGTGCAAGGGAATATGGAGTGGATAGAAGTAGCTGAGAAGGAATAAGATAATTTAGTGGAAAGAGGGGATTGAAATAGACAGGTTAGTGATTTTCCTGACAAAGAGATTGAAAGAGATAGACATTCACAGATGAGAGATAGGTTGGGATAGAAATAAGGAGATTACAAGAGATAGGTTAGTGATCATAACGACATAAAAAGAAATTTAAAAAGTCAAAGGTGGTTAGAGGAAAGATAAATGAGGAAATTAAAGATATAGATTATTATAGATGTTAATAACGAGATTGAAAAATATAGATCTGGAAAAATAAAAGGTAGATTGGAATGGAGCTCTTTCGGATGAGTCATATATTAGTTTTTACGGAATAAAATTAATAATTTAATAAGGATAAGGTAGCCGTAGGGATAGAAAGGGATACAAATTTCTATCAAGGTGGACTAAGCGTTGGACAGCAAACTCGGTCCGCGCAAGTTCATGTCCCTCTATAAACGCGGATTTTTCAATATTATTTACGTTAATGGTATGATTAGTATAATATGCAAGTATGTGTAATCGACACTCGTGCTTTGGGGAAAAGGAAGGCAAGAGGACACAATTTTATTTGAAAGAGGTTCGCTGAAAATCATAACACCTTTGTAAAAAGTGTCTCCGATTTCTAAATATCGTAGTTTTAACTGGGGTCTTAACACCGTGAAAGGGTTCCAGAACACCAGAGTCAAAAAATCATTTCAGAAATCGGAACACAATGTTTTATTAAGGGGGTATTCTAGACTAGAATTTTGAAAAAATCGATTTTTTTTGCACATTTTCAAAGTTTAGACCTTTAAGAACATATCCTCCAAAGGAATTAAAAAAATTTCAACAATTTATAGAGCTACAGCTACTTTAGTGACGCGGAAACTAAACCGCACACACACACTAAACCCACCACAGTGGGACCCCTTAAAGGGTCACTTTGAAGAACAATCACTGAAGGTTCACAGCTATTTGCAACACCTTTGTTATAAAGGTCTCCGATTTCCAAATCTCGTGCTCTAACGGAAGTCTTGAAACCGTTAGGGTTCCAAAACACCAAGGTTAAAGCGGAGATTCAAAAATTGGAACACAATATTTTTGTAAAGGGTCACTTTTCGAGAACAATCACTTAGGATAGGGAGAGAAAATAGGATTCGGGCGATAGCGTCAGACACACAGAGTCCAAGACCTGGTATCTAGTACTAACAGCACCAAAAGAAATGGATATAATTCCTTGGTGAAGACAATTTTAACGCCGAGACTGAACTACTGGGTGAAAGCGCGATCGAGAAATGATCTTGGTCTCATAGTCAGAATGTAACTGTGGTAAAACTGAACTTAGAACTATTCTGATGAGAGTGCCATACTTATAATAGCTAGCTGGGAGGTCGGTGGGGATGCGAGACATGATTGGTCGTTGCCGTGTAGCTCGAACCAATCAGAAGCGCCCCCTCCCGATCGCAGGTCTCCCAGCGCTAGGAAAGTCACGTAGGCTCCTTCCTAGAAGGAAAGACCGTTGAATATTCGATGATAACTGGATTTTTCTGGTAAAGCCGGTAAAACTGAAAAAACCGGTAATGGCTGACTGCGTAGCTTCTTCCAAGAAGAATGGAAATAGTAGATTATTTGAAAGGTTTGGCTTGAGGGAAAAAATAGATATTGTTACGGGCGACGTATGTATTGATATCCGCTAAAATTGCCTTTGCAATAAACTTCCCTCATATTTATTATTTTCTTTGACCAACCTGGGCATCCTAACCTTCACCTGTCAACGGACTTGGAAATATTTTCTTCTTTCGGAAATATCGGTCCTTTTCAGGACCACCAATTATTTTAAACTGTACGAACTACATTTTAAATTACATAACAATAACTCTCCTACTTGCTGTTATCAGTATGTATAATGTATTTTAGTTATAAAATTATTATGGATGTATGAAAAATGAAGATTATAAGTTAATAACTGAGAGATAGCCGTAGGGATAGAAAGGGATACAATCTTTTGCGTAGAAGTAGACTGAGGAATAGAAGGTGATAGATAATCCCAGAAATGGGGATAGACTCAAGACTGGAGGAAAGGAAGGAATAGATATTACCAGACACACGGATAGACTGAAGGATAGGAAGAGATAGATATCATAGGACACGGAGATTCAAGTTTCTATCTCTTTTTATCTCTTTACTTTTAGCAGGGACGTGTAAGGATTCGCAAGATTATTCGTACCCCCCGTTTCTGCCCCTTTAATGCCTTAAGTATTTTATAAACTTTAAAAATTACGTAATGAAGAAATATTTGATCTGCAATTTACCATCTTAAATGCATCCTGGAAAGAATGTGGCATACGCTCTTCATTTATCAGTTTATTCTTCAATAAATTCCAAGGATAATAGTTGTTGTAGTAAAGGAATAAAACGTTTTGTAATATACACCGAATCCATTTCGAAGTGTATTTTTTATTTTTCATGTAGACAAAAATATTTTACTGACACATTCCTTTTTTTTAAACAAATTCTTCTGTTCATAAATTGGTCTTTAATTAGATAATTTATAAATTTCAATGCTGTTATTGTGGAATACGAAATTCCAAGAAGATGTGAAATGGTTTGATGAGGATATGGTTTATAAAATATCTTTGTCAATTTTAATTCTACTAGTGCGTGGTTCTATTTGCTTTTCTATTTTCTTTTCTATACATTTAATGTCAATGCTTTATTTCTTAATTCGATACTTTTCGATATTCGACATTGTTCAATTCGAGATTTTTATGCCATGACTTTTCTTTTAATTCTAAAATGGATTGTTCATCTCTAATCTAATTTCAGTTGCACCTACTTTTACATGGTGATAAGACTGGAAACCTTTGCTAACTACTAATTTGTAAACTTGGTTTTTACTAAACTCTTCAACTGATTTAAACGGCAAACCATCCGCAACGTTTAGAAGTTCGCTCAATAACGTTGCTGAGAAGATGGTGTAAACGAACAATCCAAAGAAATAAATTGCATAATACACCATTCCGTGAGAAGATTTTTTCGGGAACTCTGCAATTATATTCGGATGTAAAAGACTTAAAATTAATAATTTTGTATTTTAAAAACGAGCATAATATAAGGAATAATTATGATTGTTACCTGATAAACCTTGCTGGCAGAGAATTCCCCAAATTTGCAGAAAATCTTTTGGCAAAGATTTTCTGTAATAAATTTTTTTTGCCTTATAAAATTTCATGAATGTCAGCACAGTAAATGCAATAACTAATAAAAGTACCATTCCGCACCATGTTTGTATTGCAAAAGGCTTAAACAATCAAGTAATTGGTTGTGTTAATATTATTTCACTTAAAGTTAAGGTCGATAGAGATAAGTAAACAATTTATCGCTAGATTTCATTACCTGCTGAAAGTAAAGAGATTGAAATTCTATCGCTTTCTATCTCCTTGTATCTCTAAGATAGAAAGGGATAAAGATTGCTTATCGCTCTCTATCTCCTCCTATCCCCGTCTATCTCTTTCTATCTCCGTATCAATTCACATCAAATTTGAATGTCCAATTTTCTATCCCAAATATTTCTTGTCTACCTTCGTCTATCTCTTTCTGTCCCTGTATATACTTATTTATCACTTACTATCTCCTTTTTAATCTCAATTCGCTTTTATCTCTTTTAATCTCCAGTTCTCTATCCCTTTCAATCTCTCACCTATTCCATTCTACCTCTTTCTATCTCCTTGTCAATCACAATTTCGCTCCTACCTCTTTCAATCTCCATTTCCACATTGTTTCCTATCTCGCCTATTCTAATTTATATCTTTCTATAATATATCCTTGACAATCTCAATTCGCTCCTATCTCTTACAATCCTCACTCCTATGTTCCTCTCTCTCTCTCTCTCTCTCTCTCTCTCTCTCTCTCTCTACCTTCTTTTCCATGTCAATTCGCTTCTATCTTTGTATATATTTATCTATCCCGTTCTGTCTCCTTGATAGTCGCACATCGCTTTTATCTCTTTTGATCTCCAATTCTCTATCCCTTTCTATTTCCTGGTGAATATCAATTCGCTTTTATTTCTTTAAATCCCAGTTCTCTATCTCTTTCCATCTTCAGCACTATTCCATTGTATCTTTTTGTAAATCACTACCTATCTCTTTCAATCCCCATTTCTTTATTTTTTTCTATCTCGCCTATTCATGTCTATCCCTTTCTGAATCTTTATCAATTTCAATTCATTCCTATCTTTTTCATTCCCCACTTCTCTATTCCTTCTTATTTCACATATATTTTTATTTATACCTTTCTATTATATATCCTTGTCAATCTCAATCTTTTAATCCCTACTTCTCTATCTCTTTCTATCTCTGTTTACACCTATCTATCCCTTTCTATCTTCTTGTCAATCTTAATTCGCTTTTATCTCTTCTAATCCCTTTTTATATTTTTATCTCTTCAGTTCTCAATCCCATTCTATCTCCATTTCAATCCACGTTAACGCATATCTCTTTGAATCTTCTCTTTTCTATCCCTTTTTATCTCTTGTCTACCTCCGCCTATCTCCATCTATCTCCATCTATCTCTTTCAATCCCTACTTCTATATCTTATTTCAGTTCTGTATATATCTGTCTATCATTCTCTATCTCCATTTCAATCCACATCCACGCCTATCACTTTCAATAGCCACATCTATTATATTCCTTCCTATTTTTCGCATATCTATCAATTCGCTCTTATCTCTACCAATCCCCAATTCTTTATTCCTTTTTATCACTCTCCTATTATCACCTATACCTTTCTTTCTTCTTTTCAATCAAAATTCGTCCCAATCTCTTTTAATTCCACTTTTCTGTCCCTTTCAATCTCTCCTCTATCCTCATCTATCGCTTTCTCTTTACTTGGTAATAGAAATTTACTGCTACGTGTTTCAATCCCCTGATTGAAATGGAGAAAGAAAGAAATAGGCGGAGATGGACGAGAGATAAAAAGGGATGGAAAAGAGGTGATTCAAAGAGATAAGCGTGAGTGTAGATTGAAATGGAGATAGAAAAGGATAGAGAATTGAAGATTAAGAGAGATAAAAGCGAATTAAGATTGACAAGAAGATAGAAAGGGATAGACTAGAATAGGCGACGAATAGGAAGAAATATAGGTATGGCGATTGGAAGAGGTAGGTATGAATTATGAGATGAATATAGAGATAGAATGAGATCGAGAACTGAGGAATGAAAGAGATAGGAGAGAACGGTGATTGATAAAGAGATAAAAAGAGATAGGCCTTGATGTGGATTGAAATAGAGAAAAAAATAAATAGGCGGAGATAGAGAAGAAATAAAAAGGGATAGTAAAGAGGAGATTTAAAGAGATAAAACATGAATGTGGATTGAAATGGAAATAGAAAGGGATAGAATAGAGGGGATTCCAAGAGATAAATGTGGATGAGTGATATTGGTTTTTACCGAAAAATTCCTAAATCCGTCACATAGGTGCGGATTTTTTAACCTTATATACAGTAGAGGTTTGATTAGAATAATATGTATGTACAAAATATTGTAGTTATTAAATTATTATAAATGTTTAAAATATGAAGATTAATAAGTTAATAAGAGAGAGATAGCCTTGGGGATAGAAAGAGATACAAATTTCCAGCAAGGGATATAGAATTAGGGATAGAAAGGAATAACATTTTTTTGTGAAAAAATAGATTAAGAGATAGACTTTATCAGAAATAGAAATAGACTGAGGAATAGGAGGGAATAGATATTACCAGAAAGGATCAGAGACTGAGGGATAGGAAGGGATGGGATATTACTAGACATGGGGATAGACTGTGGTATAGGATGAGATAAATATCACTAGTCACGGGGATACAATGTTGGATAGAAGGGGATAGCGTTTTGAGGATGCCAAATAGATACTTGGAAGAGATAGAAAAGTTCTATCTCTTTCTATCTCTTTACTGCCAGCCGGACTCAACACAAGAAATCTTCATTTACCTTACATAAACTTTAAATTTTGATATTATTTTAAAAATTATAGTTGAAAAGTTAATTTTTGAAAATTGAAATTAACCATTTGTAAAAGAATGTCCCACATATATAATATGTATACATATAGTAATATGAAAAAGAGGCATGACGTATACAAACGCCCCTATGCCTTTCAGACAGCAACAAGTGTAAAACAGATTTTAGTAGATAATAGCAAGTCCGCTGCTGTTTTCATGAATAGCGAAGGCCTAGATGTCCTCATTGTAGATAATTAGCATGAACGTTAAGCATTTGATTTTTTTATATATTTAAACTGAGCTCTTTATCGTATTTTCTAGAGCGTAGGCTGAATCGAGTTTCACTGTTATATTCCTCAAGAATAGAAAGAGAGATATTAGAGGGCAAAGTGTTTGTATTTATTAATGGAGTAAAGGGGGCATTATTTATTTAAATAGTTTATTTATTATAATATTTTTTGGCGAAACTTTCACCAGAGTATATCTTTCTATCCCTCAGTCTTTTCTTATTTCAGGTAATATCTATCTCTTTCTATTTCCTTGTCAATCTCAATTCGCTCTTATCTCTTTCAATTCCCACTTGTTTATTCCTGTCTATCTGTCTTCTGTTATCGCCTATACCTTTCTATTTTCTTGTCAATCAAAATTCGGTATGCGTGGATTGGCTTTCACCACATAATTCTTAAGTCCGTCACTAGCCCAGTGGATTAAGCGTTAGACAGAAAACTTGATACGAAAATTAATAAGTTAATAAGAGGGAGAGATAGCCTTGGAGATAGAGATAGGAGAGAACAGTGATTGACAAGGAGATAGGAAGAAATAGATAGGCTGGAATATGTACGAGATAGACAGAGATAAAGAAATGTGGATTGAAAGAGATAGGGGTAAACTGGGATTGAAGAGGAGATAGAAAGAGATAGAAAGGAATTGGTTAGAGATAGAAAGGGATACAGAAGTGAGGATTAAAGAGTTAGGAGCAATTTTGATTCAGATGGAGGTAGAAAGAAAGAAACTGGAATAGATGAGAGATAGGTAGAGATAGAGAAATGCCGATTGAAAGAGATAGTAGCGAACTGTGATTGATAAAGATAGAAAATGATAGACAAGTGGAGATTGAAAGAGATAGGAGAGAACAATGATTGACAAGGAGATGGAGAGAAATCGATAAATAGATAGATATAGATATAGACAAAGAATAAAAAGAGACAGAGAAATAGGGGTTGAAAGAGATAGGCGTGAATGTGGATTGAGTTGAAGATAGAAGAAGATAGGCGGAGATAGACAAGAGCAGAAAAGGGATAGAAAAGAGGAGATTCAATGGGATAGATGTGGATATGGTTTGATATGGAGATAGAAAGAGACAGACGGGAATAGGTGAGGGATAAAAAGGGATAAACAATATTTCTAAACCTTTCTATCTTGGAGATAGAAGGACATAGAAAAGGATAGGAATGATAGGATTTCTATCTCTTTACTTCCAGCACTGCAATGTTGCAAAAAAAAAACTCTCTGCACATATTGCAATGGAATTGATACGTCAAACTCTGTTGGCATAATTGTAACATAGAGACGCAAGCTATATTATAATTATTTCAAATTTGAACGTGATGATTCTTATTCATCCACACTGTCCCGGATAGTCCCGCGTCCCAAATAGTCCCGGTCACCTCTGTCTCAAAAAAAATTTGAAATAGTTTTTGAAGAGATTATTTAACTTCCTTCTCCCATCACCTTCTGCTCTGAACCTCCTCCTTCCACTCTCCTCGGAAATTAAAAAATTTAATTGACTTGGAAATTTAAGTGTCTTGAAAATTTCAAAATTTAATTTAATTGTAAGCAAAATTTAATTGAAAATGAAATTGAATTGTATCGAAAAATGAATTGTAAAGTGCATATTTTATATATTTATTTTTAAAATAATTTTTTATTTATTTTTTTTTGTGTTATTTTATTTCAAATTTATTTTTTTTTTTTTTTTAATACCAAATAAAAAAAATTCAAATACAAGTAATCTCATTTTTCGCATTAATTAGAATGCACCAAATTACATATGCACGTATTCCATCTGTTAAACTGACAATGCCTTATTTAAGATTCTCAGTGTATAATTCCCTAGAATTTACTCTTCAAATGAAATCTCTCAACCTGCAATTACACATACCAATAATTAAAATAGCAAACCTAATTAATGGATAGAGAATTTCTGAAGTGGAATTAAGTTGAATGATGCCATCCTTGTGTTATTAACGAATTGATCATAAAGAAAGAAACTAAATTATTTGTGAAGAGTATATAATATTATTAATTAATTATTCTAATATTGTAAATAGTTAAAGTATTTCGATTTCTTTATTTCTGGAACTATTTGAACTTCATTTCAATTTTCCAATCAATTTCAATTCAAATTTTCCGTTCACTTTTCAATTACTTTTTCAATTAAATTATCAATTCAAGTTTCAATTTCCAATACAATTAAATGAAATTTCACTTAATTCTACGTTTTTTAAGAAATAAAAATCTTTACTCTATTAGTATGGAGTAATATTTATTATATCAACATTGATTAATTATAATATTTTCAAGATATGAAAACATATTACACGCAAAAAAGTAAATGGCACAATGTAATCCGGAATCAGAGCAAAAAGTACCATTTCGAAGTGACTGATTTGCGCTCTGAAAAGTCATTTAGCACTTTATACTATTTCTCCAAAAAAACGATTCAGAATATAAGAGTACTATTTTAAATGGTAAACTTTACCACGAAAAGCATTTCAAAATAAAAAAAAAGGAGTAATATTTCAAATGGTAAATTTCACAATGTAACTTATAACGCACGCCTAAACACTTAAAAAGATCGCACTCGCTGAGGATACGAACCCCCGAACTAAAAATCCTAAACCCTAATACGCACGCACTAATCGACTGAGCTATTTAATGCTTGGACATCGTAAACAAAATCTCAGCTAAGTTCTTCGCCGAAATACCATTTTACTATTTCTAAATGGTACTTTTTAACTCATCTTCGAGTTGAACCTTACTATTTAAAACTAATGCTCGAGAGTACGATTTTCAAATAGTAATTTTTGCTACACCTTTTAATCAAAAGTGCTAAGAAAAGTAGTTTTTATTACTTGACATATTTCATTGCTTTATGTAAATGGTATTTTCAGCTATGCTACTGGCTTATAATTATGATTTGCATAGTAATTTTGAGAAAGTGGCAAAAAATCAAAATAAAAACAGTAGTATTTAACATTTATATCGATTTTCTAAAAAAAATGGTAATTTGTGCCTTTTACTCGAAAACTCTTTTTTGTGTGTAAAGGATTTTCAAAGAGATTTTAGGGAATTTGAAGAGATTTCAAGAAATTTAAAGTCAGTTCACGAGATTTTAAGTGACTGTAAGATATTTTTCAGGAGTTTCAAAAACATAGTGTGACGTCATGTCACTTATTATAACTTGTAATAATTATACCTATTGTAATGTCATATCATAATCCTGCCAAAAGAACACGTGCTCTAAAGTATTGATCCATGCCAAAGAGACTGACACCTGAGAGACTCACCTGCTACAACGCGAGGCCAAAAATCAGTAAATTTCAATTAGGGAATTGATAAGTAATATATCACTGGAGTTTATTGCCCATTATCGAGAGGCCACCCACTGGATCACCCACTATCATAGGGGTGGATACGCATTAAACCCTGTATAAATACCGGTCAATTTGCCACCGAAGATCAGTCTTTGAATCGACACCGTACCGTGAGGTCCTGCTCTTCAACCCTTCGAAAGTATCACAGTGCCGTCTGACCGTGTACCATCCGACTCTGTACCG